>SNQJ01S0032403.1:132503-165197 GCA_010110895.2 Picea sitchensis | reverse complement strand
AATATTAATAAGACCTTTCAATAAAATAGAATAAGGCGGATGTAAGAAGACCTAATAGAAGCTTCTGCTTCTAGAAGGATCTTCCTCTAGATGATTCTTTTTAGTATAAATAGGAGTCGAGGGTATGAGAACCCTAGCTTGGAGATTATTGTAACAGAGCACTGCTCGACTGGAGGTTTCCCCCTCGAAGAGGCCTGTGAACATTGCTATCTGAATCAAAGTGTTCTTTCTGTTGCTATTTTGTATATCATTTCTGTGTATTGTGAAGATTATGCTGGATATTTTGCTGTTATTCTGTCATTTCTAGCATTTCATTTCTGTTCTGCATATTTTATATATCTGGTATCTTGCAGTACAGCCCCAATACCTTCTCCTAAGGCATCACACTCCAAAGTGAAAGGTTGGCCAAAATCTGGTAGGGCTAAGACTAGCCATGTGCTCATCACCTTTTTCATCTTGTCGAATGTAAATTTGGCCTCCTCACTCCATTTGAAAGCTCCTTTCTTGGTCAAATCAGTCCAAGGTGCACAAAGCTAAGAGAGCCCTTTGACAAACTTCCTATAGTAAGTGAAAATGCCTAGAAATCCTCTCAACTTTGTAAGGGTTTAGGTGTAGGACACTCCATTATGGCTTGAATCTTCTCGTGGTGTACTTGTACTCCCTTAACTCCGATGATGTGTCCCAAGTAAAGAACCTCTGTCATTCCAAATTCACATTTGGACTCCTTAGCATACAATGATTGTTTCTACATGATAGACAGAATCTGGTCCACATGCCGAATGTGTTCCTCCCACGTCTTGCTATAAATGAGAAAGTCATCAAAGAATACCAAGAGATGCTTCCTCAACTATTTTTTGAAGACATGGTTCATACATGATTGGAACGCCGCTGGGGCATTAGTTAAACCAAATGGCATCACTAAAAACTCATAATGGCCGTAGTGACACCTGAAAGCAATTTTTGGAATGTCCTCTTCCCTCATTTTGATTTGATGGTACCCAGAACGTAGGTCAATTTTGGTGAAATAGACAGCCCCATGCAGCTCACCAATCCTTGGTATGGGATACCTGTTTTTTATTGTTTTCTTGTTTAATGCTTGAAAGTCAATGCACATGCGCATGGTTCCATCCTTCTTCTTGACCAACACCACTGAAGAAGAAAAAGGGCTGGAACTCAGCCTGATGTGCCCCATATGCAAGAGTTCTTTGATTTCCTTCTCTATCTCACCTTTGTACTTCTTCGGATGTCTGTAAGGCATGGTGATGACTGGTTTTGCTCCTTCCTCCAACTCAATGATATGCTCAAACCCCTTGTCCAGTGGCACCCCTAGTGGAATAGGTCCAAACACTTTACTGTGTTTGTCAATGATCTCCTGAATCTCTAGTGTGTAGTGAACCTTACCTTGTTTCTCCACACGTACCGAAATCTTTCACTCAGCTGCATACACTATCTCTTCCCTCCTGAAAATGGCCTCCATCCTCTTGGCCGTAACTACTTTGGCTGAGTTACCTATCATGCCTCAGAGAACTACCTTTTGTCCACCCTCCTCTGTGAAAGACATCTCCATGGTATTGTAGATGGTGGTGATAGGCCCCAACGTACTGAGCCACTATACTCCAAGGATTATGTTTGTGTCCGGAAGATCCATCACATAAACATCCTGTACCAAATCATGACTGTCTAAAGTAAGCTTCATGCCTGGAATGTACCTGATACAAGGCATGGTTCTTCCACCTGCTACCTCCACCTTGAATCCTTCAAATTCAACTGTGGGTATATGCCTCCTTTGTAGTAATGTTGAGTCAATGAAGTTGTGAGAGGCTCCCCCATCAATCAACACTGACACCTTTTGCCCCTGCAAGACTCCTCTCATTATGAAGGTGTTGTATTTGGGCACTCCACTAATGGATGCCAAGGTATCCTTCTCTTCTTCCATACTGTCAGGCCCTATGGCCTCCTCATCTATAGTTTTGGTGGTGTCTGCTTCCATATTTTGGATGTGGCCGAAATCCTCCTCCTCTTCATTGTCTGAAGTCACCTCTATGTAGTGAACTTGGCCACATCCCATGCATTTGTGGGATGGGTTCCATGGATCCTTGCATGTGTAGCACAATTTTTTCCTCCTTAATTATCTTCTGGTATTCTCGTCCATCCTACCTCTTCCCCTGTCAATCCCCCTTGGGTCACATCCTCCTAGGTTCATTGGAGGTCTCTGATCTCTTCCTCCTGTGTTAAGAGGTGGTCTAGGCACAAATTTCGGCTTTGCAGCTGGTCCTAGGTCTCTCGTCCTCCAGATAGCATCCTGTAGGTTGGTAGGCTTAAAATCCTTTACCCAACCCCTCAAGGGTTCCATCAACCCCTCAGTGAAGAGCATCATGAATCTGGTTTATGACACATCCTGCACCATGACTGCTAGCCTCTAGAATTCCTCAATGTACACCTCTGGTGCTCCTGTCTGTCTGAGCTGTGTGAGCTCTCGAAAATGTAACTCAGGATCCCCTTGGTCAAACATGTCAATGAGTCTCTGAGTAAACTCTATGTATGCCACTATCTGATTGTGGCCTAGTGTAGTCAATCCATGATACCACCAATCATGAGCCTTGCCATCCAAGTACATTGTGGCAAACTTGATGGCCTCCATCTCCCTCATAGGATTAAGCTGCAGATAAGTGTCTAGTTTTTGCAACCATGCTTGTGCAGTCATCTTGGTCATACCATCAAAGTAGGGAATCTCCATCTTCGCAGCTCTGTGCTCAAACTCATAGTTGCTCCTGTGGTTCGACCTAGGTTTGTTTTTGAATTTGAGTTGATAGTATTGATCTAAGGACATCCTCCTCTGAATTGTTATACTCAAATCGTTGTACTCCCTGGTACACTGTGCCATCTGCTCAACAAAGTCATCCACCGGTTCATGTTGTGCATGTTCATCTGTGAACGTGGGTAAGTATAGTCTAGGAGTAGCCCTGCTACCTATCTGTCCATGTGGTGTGCCCCCTCCACTGCTTCCCTCAGACTAATGATAGAGAATATATTCTAGATTATACTTGTTTCCTCCATGAGATCCACCTGTCTCCTTGTCGTCATATGTCTTTGGACCTTTCCCCTTGTGATTCATCTGCAACAACAGTTCGACTATCCTTGTATAGTTCTCATCTACCTTCCTCAGGTTCTCATCTACCTTCCTCAAGGTCTCAGTGATTTCGGTTTGTCCCTTATGGTTTGCCTCATAGTGATCAAAATCTGGACCAAGGGTCAAATTTTAGCTCAAAACTCAAAGTTCTCGGAATCGCCTCAAAACACATGGGTTTGTATCCCTCGTCGTCATGAACCCAACGCAACTCGTTTCGTCTCAGACAGACATCGGGAGCAAGAGATATCGCGATCTGTTCGAATCGCCAAACAGGGAAAAAATGGAATGCTGACTGGGCAGTCCGTACAGTCCGTACGGATGATGATGTGGCATGATTGTACGATGATGTGGCAGAGATGAGTTGGCACCTGCTGACGTGGTGATTTGTGATTAGCTGACATTTGGGCGAGTATTATTGTGACACATGGCATCATTTGGGCGAATGGTAGGGTGCCACGTGGCACCCCTTTTTTGGCTAATGGATTATTATTTAAAAAATTTATGGGTCCGTGGGGGTCGAACCCCGGATCTCTCCACAGGTGTATAGCTTTTACAAGTCCGAATAACCAATGCGCCACACCATTGGGTCTTAATAATGTATGTTGTAACTTTTATTTAAAATTAAACCATGTTAAGTTGGGCGGTAAAAAGCTTTGGAATCCGTGGGAATGGAACCCCGGACCTCCCACAATAGGCAACGATTTGGCATAGGCCGCCCAACCAGCGCGCCATGCAAGTGTTTCTTAACACTTATCATTTTCTGTTATATTTAAGGTTATGCTATGGTATGTTTGGCGGGGGTCCGGGCTGGGGTTTAGCCCCAGCCCTCGGTTTTTGTTGTTACCACATGTGACCACCATGAAATGGGCGTGCGTGTTTTGGTTTGTATTAAACTGTTATGCAACCACACACCCGCCACTTGTCAAGCCCAGACTTATCCAAAGAACGGGTAGCCCTTTTTGCGTGGGACGTGGCCATATGGCCCCCATGCGCCCAACACCTCCGTCCTTGGGGGCTTTAATTTCGTTAACGGTGCGAAAATTTAGCACGTTTTGTGGAGATGCGCGCGGGTGCTGAGTTTAGGCATGGAAAACGCCCAGAAGCCAGGTTACTCACACAAAGGTGCGAAATGGCGAACCAGAGAGAGGAAGCTTGAAGGGGAAAAATGGCAGGAGGCCTAACTTCTTGAGTTTTTGGTCAAATGAGGTGCCGAAAAAGCCCAGCTAGGGGTTTTTGGGCGTTCTGAGTCCATTGGCACTATTTTCACAGGCATTTGAAGACTTCTTTTGCAATTTTTTAACCATTGAAGCTTGAGGAAGCTCCAGGGAGCTTGAAGCCCTCATTGTTTGAGGCCTTGCTCAGATGAGCACATGTCTATTTTCTGAGACTGAATAGTCATTTTTGACTAATTATTATGCTCTGAACACATTGGGATAGGTTTCAGATCCATTGGGGGACTTTTACAAGTGTTTTTTCCACAGAGAAGCTCAAGGAAGCTTGGAGGCCACATGTAGAAGAGGTCATGATTGGATGAGACAAGATCCATTTTCAGAGTTCTAATAGTCATTTTTTGGGTTTTTATGCATTCTGAACCCAATGGTACAGTCTGTAAATCCATTGGAGTTGAGCAGCAGCTTGTAAAAGAACATTTGACAAACTAATCCCAAAGAGCCAACTCCATTGAAGGAGGCTCAAGGAGATGTAGCCCAGAGAGGGGTGAACTCCTTTATCATCTTGTTATTGTGGTGAGTTTGTTGTGTTATTTGCTGCACTTTATGTTGTTGTGTATTGGTTTATAGCACATAATTAACCTTTTAAAAGAACATTTCCTCACACATGAACATTGACAAGAAGAAGCAAGAACTTAACACATAAACCATCTTGCATATTTTAACACATGAAGCAAGGTCCTGTAAGTTTTATTTTATTGAAGTAGGGGGTGCTTGCATAGCATAACAAGTCAGCCTTCTATTTTCAGATCACATAGTTTTCCTGTAAGTGGATGACCAATTTACTTTTGGTATGGTTTATGGATTTATGGAACTCATGTGCTAAGAAAGCCAAGCCCTAGGGCTCAACGGCATCACCTGAACCCTCCATCTCGGCTTCTGTTTCACTTGTCTGTTTCTTCCTTTGGCCCATATAAATACCACTAAACTTCTACATGCGCTAATCCTCACAGGATGGGAGGATCAGAGCTCTGATACCATTGTAATGTTCCCAAGCCAATTTTTTTGCTTAGGGACACTAGCTAACCACTGAATCAACTGTTTGACTGTTTGTGTTTGCAGGTTGGCCACTAATATGTTGGTCTTTTATTATGAGAAGTAAGAAATTGATACAATTTAGAAGTAGATCTGGAATAACATCAAATGGCTCCAAGATAAAGATATGAGCTGCTACAAAATGCTCCCGGGAATACAAGATAAGCCTCCCAAAGGCTGAGTGCAAGATGAATGATCCAATACAAAAAGCTAGAGTTTTGCCCAACCCTCTAGCTACTGGCACATCCTGCTGAGAGAATGTGAAGACCAAGGGTTCAGCCCTCCTGAAGAAGACTTCCAAATGCTACCAAACTCCACCAAGAGACAAATCAAGGCAAGGGAAACCCCCTTCTGAAGTATGAAGTCTAAATACTAAGTCTTCCCCCTCCAACTGTTGAAACCCTAATCAGGTATGGCCCTCCTGAAACCATGAAGTGCCAACAATTCGGCCTGGATGAATGAGGTCTCCAAATCACCTGAAACTCTCTAGGATGATAGATCGAGCAGCCACAAGCCCCTAGGAGAAGTTTCAAGATCAAATCTAAGATAGAGCCTCCTAGATCTGAGAATCACTAAATCACCAAGATGACCTCCTTCCTTCAAAGTTGTCCCAACCTGTAGATAATAACCTGGACGTAGTAACTCCTCAAGAAAACCTCCAAACTGATGAGCAAGGTCTTGCAAGCAAAACCCAAATGCTAGAATCTCCAAAAGCTCTGTTAAATAGTTGGATCGAACTGTTCCTCAAGCAATGGTGTGCCCCTGCTGGAAAACCCTAATTGGTACGGCCCTACTGCTCTCTTGAATAGATGATGAGTGTAGAATGGTGTGGGTGGAGTATTTTATCCCCGAGACCAAGCTTGGAACAAGGTGAGTGGAATCTTTCACCACTGAGTTGTTCTCTAGGGTTTGTAATCTCAAAACCCTCAAAACTGTGTTCTCAAGAGCTCAACAAGCAAAATACCAAATATCCAAGATGATTGAAAGGTGCACCCTAGCCTTTCTTTTATACCTCCATTATGTTTTCCTGTTGAGTTAGTTTAACCCCTAGGCTCAACTCCTAACTCAACCTCCAGTGTTCTAATTCTTCATTGAGTTATTTTTTGCCCTTTTTCCCTTTTTCCTAAATCAACTTCAAAATATAACATTAGTTTGGTTGACTTTCCCCATGTTGTGTGAGACTATGGTCTAGTGGGGATGTCTAGACCACTAAGTCTTCCCATACCTCTTCATCAAGAGGTGGGGGACATTACAGCAACATTGGGAGCATGTACAGAAAGCCATGAGTTGTGTTGTAACCAAAGATTGCCAAAATGAAAACTGATCAACAATTCGAGGCTAATGTTCCCATTTGGGTTTCCAAGGTAAATACTAAAACCTTTGTATCCATTATGTGATTGATTTTATTTGCAATAAGAATTCTCTTATATGTGATTTATAAGAGAATGGTTAATATGTTAATATGTTGTTCTGAATGTGACTGTGGTGCTAAGAAAGAATTCCCAGTTGTAGTTATGTTGAGTTTACTCGGAATTTCATTCCCAGTGAGCAATTGAAGGATGCCAACAGCTTTGTAATGCTCACCGCTCATCTTACTTTGGGATTCAAGATCATGAGATAGCCATTCAAATTAATAGCTGAGTTTATAAATCTGATTGCAAGAACATCCCAAAAAAATTGAATTGCATTGGGACCGTTGGTGGTTGGACGGCCCATACACAGTGAATTCCCTCGAGATTAAGCCGTATGTAGCGATTCAATCTTTTTGAGGCCGTACGTCACTCTCTCTCCAAGCCTACACGCTGGTTGGTGGCTGGATAGTGATTGTCTTGTGTTCTTGGCAGTGAATGGCATGGCATTTGCCATTAGACAATGGTTTATTCACCATTTTATAAGACATGGGCAATTAAAATAAAGGAATGTTGTTTCATATATTGGGAGAAACAATTCAAAGGTTATAGGACTGTTTTGAGAAATGTTTGGAATAAACTCTAGGAGGATACATGCTCCGCATTTTGGCTGCTCCTTATCTGAATGTACACGTGTATTAATGCTGGGGAAATGTGACTATGTGGGAAGCATTTCTTGTCTTTATATACGCTAGAGCAATCGATTTCCTTGTTAGTGAAGCGTTCCTTTCTTTATTGATGTTGGTGCATTAATTAAGCTTTGGTTGTTGGAGTATCATGGAAAAATGAAAATGTTGTATAAAACTCTGTTGTAGACAGCATTGTGATTGGATTACATAGATCAAACCAAGAAAATCATTAAACCTTCGTTGCTTTATCCTCCAATTCAGAAATTGTAATGTAAAGCAATGTGGGAAAGGTGATGGGTAAAACGTTGGTGTCATTGCATTGTGAATGGAAAACCACATTTTGAAGTAAGAAAATGTAAAATGTGTATACATCCATTGCCATGTTTTCCAGTCAAGAAATTATTGAGACATGTATTTCTACGGTTTAGAGTGCTCATTGAGACCCTATTGTCTAATTGAACAGTAGACACAATTGCTCCTTCTTTTGTTTAATGAGGAAATAATTGTTGAGAATGTGTAGAATGTGTAGCATTTTTGAGCTACAGCCGTATCCTTGTCAAGTAGACTCTACCATATCACACAACTCAACCATATAAATATTTTAGATTTATAATCAATTGATTGTGCCTCTAATCAAATGAGAAGATGTGTTAATTCATTGGTGTGGTTCTTGTGTTGAGCAATAGAAATATTTAGACATCATTTGATTGATAAGAACCTCGAGTGTTGGGCATGAGTGAGTAAAAGACAGAGAACAACATGGATAAAGACAGTCTACTTGAATTTGTTGCTGAGCATTGGCCTTGGCACCTCAGCTGTTGAGATAAGTCGTAGTCCAAGCCTTGAAGTTGTTAGCGCCAATTCTTGCAAGGTGGTGTTTCTCTCTGATTTCAGGTCCTTGGTATAAATGCGTAGAAAGGGGGTTTCAAAAACCCATCAAATGTGTTTTAATCAACGACCGCGGTCATGAGCGCCGAGCGCAGCACACAGAAGAAGTCCAGTTCGGGCTTAAAATCAAACGAGCGGGCATTTTCTTTTCAACGGCGAGGATCCACAGATGGAGCAGATCAACGGTCATTGGGTAAGTTTGAGTCGTAGAGTTGCACGAGGTCCGACGCATGACCTCGTCTCTTATGGCCAAAATCACGAACTGATGAGCCATTTCAACATTTCAACTACCGGGACTTCAAAGGACACAGAGTCTCCCTTCCATTGCATTTCGAAACCCCGAAACGTGAAATGCGAGCCATTTCGGCTATTGGGACTTCAAAGGACACGGGGTCTCTCTCTTCCACTGCATTTTGAAACCCCAAAACCCGAAATGAAAAGCGCCTGAGAGCCATTTCAGCATTTCGTCTACAGGGATGTCAAGAGACAAAGAGCAGCTCCTCCACTGCATCGGGAATCACCGAAACTCGAAACGCGAGGAGTGCCTTTGAAGATGGGCGCAGGGTCACGACCCGTGGTCACTTGGGGTAATAGGAGCTGGTTAAAGGGCCAAAGCGTCGGGTTTAGCTGTAGGAGGTAGTAAATGAATATTGAACAGGTGGTTGAGACCTCAGCTCAACCCATTAATGGAAGGTATGGGAGGCTTGGAGCAATCAACCCATGGTACCCTTGTATGTAGGTCCCCCTACAAGAGCCATGCTGAGTTAAAGTGGCATCAGATGAATGAGTTCCATCCAGGTTTGACTGAGGAGCCTGCACAAGCTAACTTGGACTTTAATGTCCCAACTACCTCCCTGCTGCGAAGGGGGCGAATTGCTATGAGTATATATGCTCAATTTTTGTATTTCTGAAGGGATCGATGGTAGAGCGAAGCTCCCGACGGTAAAGCTTTAACAAAGCCTCTGGTTCTCTGGTTATACAATGATATTTTGAGATTTCTTGTTTAATGGCGGCCAGGCTCCTCCTTTCTTTGTTCCTCTGAATCTGAAAGCCCGGGTATGGATGATCCAGTCGGGTGTTGTTGTAACTATATGATGCATGTTTGATTGTATTAGTTCTGCAACGTTTGAGGTTTACTTTGAAGTTTCTCCAGTCTGAGAGGATCTCATATCTAAGACTTTTCCCCTTTCTTTCCCTCCACTTACTCACCACTATGCAAATTTACTGGCTTAAGTTAAATCAAGACCTCACATGTCCTTGTTGTTTCAACCCAGTTTTCTGAGTGAGCTATATTGTTCTGAGTTTACTTCCATTCGATCACCCCCTTTATAAACAAATCATGACATAAACTGATGGGCCTCAGGCTTACTCCTGCTGCAATCCAAGAGTGACTTCTGACGCCAACATTTCTGGCGCCGTTTTCGGGGATGAAATTGAAGATTTTCCCTGGGATTGAACGACAAAGCTCACTGGTCCGGAGGGTGCATCAGAACCTAGTACATCGAGATTGCTACTGTGCACCTGGCGACTCCACTGTGGCGACTCCAATGTTTCCACATCACTGTTTCAGTTGTGGCTACTTTAGCACGCCTGAAAGCTAACCCAGAGGAGCTTTCTCGAGAAGGTTTCAACAGCTGCTTTCTCAACCTGAGAAGTTTCCTGGGACCACACAATGTTAAATATTTGGCCTTTGATGGTGAACAAGGACCAAACACATTCAAAGTTATGAATCTTTCACCTGGTGACTCCATGATTCAAGGATCGATTGGCGACTCCGCTGGTTCGGAATGGAGAAAATCCTAGCTCAAAGGTTTTCTCCTTTTAAATTTTCTGCTATTCCTGGTTTTCCTAATGTTGTTCCTTCTCCGAATGAACGGAGCGATTATTTGCCCATATTTAGAGAGCGTAAGGAGGACAACCCTGCTCAGCATCTCCGTGAGTTTCATGAACTCATGCATCAGTGGGAGATACATCATGAGGATGTATTATTGAAAATGTTCATGTTCTCGTTAGTAGGGGATGCTCGTGGATGGTATCGTTCTCTACCCCCTGCTAGCATTTCTTCAATCAGTGAATTCCATGCAGCTTGTAATAGGCGTTATCAAAAGTTTTATTCCTCTGAGTTTATCTGTCATAGCTGTTGTGAGGAATGTGAGGACAGTGAGCAAGATATGGCTGTGTCTCATGAAGGTTGTGAGGATAAGAGAAGATATAAGGATGAGGACCCTAGGGAGGAGGAAGATGCTTTGGGCAAAGTTAGGGAACTGATAAAATCTCTCTCTGCCGAATTAGATAGGTGGGAAGTTGAACAATGTGCAGAGGATTTTCCAGCCTTAGAAGAAGATGCTTTGAGTGAGCTGATGGAGCAGGTGAAATCTCTCTCTGCCCGACTAGAAAGGTTGGAATTTGAAGACAACGAAGAGGATTTTCCAGTCCTTGAGGCAGATGTTCTTGACGGCTCGTTTGAAGAGGATATTGAAGATTTCATAAACTGTAGAGACATTAGTTTCTGCCCCTGATGAGCTTGTTGTCTCAGATTTAAAGGAGGAAGCGATGGTGGAAATGGATTGTTCTCTTTTTCTTCACGAGATTTCCCATGATGTGTTTACATTCGGGGTCGAAATGGAGAATCGAGAGATAGTTCCATTTTTGCAAAATGGAGGAGTTTTGTTCTCACCCAACTTTGATGATTATTTAGAAGAGGAGCAGTAGAGCCCCACATCTCAACTTGCTGACCATAGGAGAAGCCATCATGTATATGACAACTACGAATCAGATTATGAGCTGGATATGTTGGATTTCCAAGAACAGACCACAGAGCCTTATCCTCTGTTCACTAAAGAAAAGTATCATGAGGAAATCAACCATCCCAGTCCTTCAGAAGATGTTGAGAAACACGAGGAAGAGCAAAACTCTCCCACGATTCCTGTTTATGACGATTACGAATCTGACTCTGGAGAGAGACAAGGAGAAGAACCAGAAGAGAAGCAAAAGGGACATTTTATCTTGTGCCCAGAGCGAGTCAGGGAGCAACCACCGCCTGAGATAAGTAAGCCTATGTCAGTTGTCCACCCACCTGTGCTTACCAGATATATTCAACCACACATGAACAACTGTGTAGCAGAGGAGGTTGCCTGTCGCCCGTTTTCTAGAGTTTTCCACTGGTCCTATGAGCCTGTGGAGGAATATATGGAGATGTATCTCCTTCACAATTTGGAGCCACCCTTTTTCATCTCAACTTCAACCTGTAAGGAGGAGTTGAAGAGCGTAACCGTTTTGTTGTCACAGTTACACCATTTGTTTGTGATCATCGACAGAAGGAAGGAGCTTCTATTCAGGAAGTTGTTTGAGTGGCTATGGTGGAAGTTTGCTTTCACCTAGCCCCATGTAAAGGAGTTTATTAGTTTAGGACCATACATAAATAAGCTCCTTGGAGCATCTATGTTTATTTTGTTTTGCTTTTACTTTTCGGCCTGTATTTTCAGCAGGGTGTTTTGAGCTTGACTACATAGCCCAACGTAAGGCAATTGGAATTGTAGAAGGAGTTCTTAGAGCATCGTAGGGACGACTCTATCCCCCATGGAACCTAATGTTAGCGCCAATTCTTGCAAGGTGGTGTTTCTCTCCGATTTCAGGTCCTTGGTATAAATGCATAGAAAGGGGGTTTCAAAAACCCATCAAATGTGTTTTATTCAAAGACTACGGTCATGAGCGTCGAGAACAGAACACAAAAGAAGTTCAGTCTGGGCTTAAAATCAAACGAGAGGGCATTTTGTTTTCAACGAAGAGGATCCACAGATGGAGCAGATCGACGGTCATCGGGTAAGTTTGAGTTGTAGAGTTGCACGAGGTCTGGCACATGAGCTCATCTCTTATGGCCAAAATCACGAAATGATGAGCCATTTCAACATTTTGGCTACCGGGACTTCAAAGGACACGGAGTCTCTCCCTTCCACTGCATTTTGAAACCCCAAAATGTGAAATGTGAAAATCCCCCGAGAGCCATTTCGATATTTCAGCTACCGGGACTTCAAAGGACATAGGGTCTCTCTCTTCCACTACATTTCGAAACCACGAAACCCAAAATGAAAAGCGCTCGGGAGCCATTTCAGCATTTCGGCTACCTGGATGTCAAGAGACAAAGGGCCACTCCTCCACTGCATCGGGAATCACCGAAACCCGAAACACGAAGAGCACCTTTGAAGATGGGCACAGGGTCACGGCCCGTGGTCACTTGGGGTAATAGAAGGAGCTGGTTAAACGGCCAAAGCGTCGGGTTTAGCTGTAGGAGGCAGTAAATGAATATTGAGCAGGTGGTTGAGACCTCAACTCAACCCATTAATGGAAGTTATTGGAGGCCTGGAGCAGTCAACCCGTGGTACCCTTGTATGCAGGTCCCTCTGCAAGAGCCATGCAGAGTTAAAGTGGCGTCAGACGAAGGAGTTCCATCTAGGTTTGACCGAGGAGCCTGCACACGTTAACTTGGACTTTAACGTCCTAGCTACCTCCCTCCTGCGAAGGGGGCGAATTGCACTGAGTATATATGCTCAGTTTTTGTATTTATGAAGGGATCGATGGTAGAGAGAAGCTCCCGACTATAAATCTTTAACAAAGTCTCTGGTTCTCTGGTTATACAATGATATTTTGAGATTTCTTGTTTAATGGTGGCCGACCTCCTCCTTTCCTTGTTCCTCTGAATCTAAAAGCCCGAGTATGGATGATCCAGTTGGGTGTTGCTGTAACTATATGATGCATGTTTGATTGTATTAGTTCTACAATGTTTGAGGTTTACTTTGAAGTTTCTCTGGTCTGAGAGGATCTCATATCTGAGACTTTTCCCCTTTTTTTCCCTCCACTTACTCACCACTATGCAAATTTACTGGCTTAAGTTAAATCAAGACCTCACATGTCCTTGTTGTTTCAACCCAGTTTTCTGAGTGAGTGATATTGTTCTGAGTTTACTTCCATTCGATCACCCCCTTTATAAACAAATCGTGACATAAACTGATGGGCCTTACTTATTCCTGCTGCAATCCAGTAGTGAGTTCTGACGCCAACATTTCTGGCACCGTTGTCGGGGACGAAATTGAAGATTTTCCCTGGGATTGAACGACAAAGCTTACTGGTCCTGAGGGTGCATCAGAACCTAGTACATCGAGATTACTACTATGCACTTGGCGACTCCACTGTGGCGACTCCAACGTTTCCACATCACTGTTTCAGTTGTGGCTACTTTAGCACGCCTGAAAGCTAACCCAGAGGAGCTTTCTCGAGAAGGTTTCAACAGCTACTTTCTCAGCCTGAGAAGTTTCCTGGGAGCACAAAACGTTAAAGATTTGGCCTTTGATGGTGAACAAGGACCAAACACATTCAAAGTTCTGAATCTTTCACCTGGTGACTCCATGATTCAAGGATCGATTAGCGACTCCGCTGGTTCGGAATGGAGAAAATCCTAGCTCGGAGGTTTGCTCCTTTTAATTTTTCTGCTATTCCTGGTTTTCCTAATGTTGTTCCTTCTCCAGATGAATGGAGCGATTATTTGCACATATTTAGAGAGCGTAAGGAGGACAACCATGCTCAGCATCTCCGTGAGTTTCATGAACTCATGCATCAGTGGGAGATACATCATGAGGATGTATTATTGAAAATGTTCGTGTTCTTGTTAGTAGGGGATGCTCGTGGATGGTATCGTTCTCTACCCCCTGCTAGCATTTCTTCAATCAGTGAATTCCATGCAGCTTTTAATAGGCACTATCAAAAGTTTTATTCCTCTGAGCTTAGCTGTCATAACTGTTTTTAGGAATGTGAGGACAGTGAGCAAGATATGGTTGTGTCTCATGAAGGTTGTGAGGATAAGAGAAGATATAAGGATGAGGACCCTGGGGAGGAGGAAGATGCTTTGGGCGAAGTTAGGGAACTGATAAAATCTCTCTCTGCCCAACTAGATAGGTGGGAAGTTGAACGATCTGCAGAGGATTTTCCAGCCTTAGAAGAAGATGTTCTAAGTGAGCTGATGGAGCAGGTGAAATCTCTCTTTGCCCAAATAGAAAGGTTGGAATCTGAAGACAACGAAGAGTATTTTCCAATCCTTGAGGCAGATGTTCTTGAAGGCTCGTTTGAAGAGGATATTGAAGATTTCATAGCTATAGAGACATTAGTTTCTGCCCCTGATGAGCCTGTTGTCTCAGATTTAAAGGAGGAAGCGATGGTGGAAATGGATTGTTCTCTTTTTCTTCATGAGAATTCCCATGATGTGTTTACATTAGAGGTCGAAATGGAGGATCAGGAGATAGTTCCATTTTTGCAAAATGGAGGAGTTTTGTTCTCACCCAACTTTGATGATTATTTAGAAGAGGAGCAGCAGAGTCCCACATCTCAAGTTGCTGACCATAGGAGAATCCAATTTCTATATGACAGCTACGAATCAGATTCTAAGCTGGATATGTTGGATTTCCAAGAACAGACTGCAGATCCTTATCCTCTGTTCACTAAAGAAAAGTATTATGAGGAAATCAGCCATCCCAGTCCTTCAGAAGATGCTGAGCAGCACGAGGAAGAGCAAAACTCTCCCACGGGTCATGTTTATGACAATTACAAATCTGACTCTGGAGAGAGACAAGGAGAAGAAGCAGAAGGGACATTTTATCTTCTGCCTAGAGCCAGTCGATGAGCAGCCACCGCCTGAGATCAGTAAGCCTACGTCATTTGTCCACCCACCCATGCTTACCAGAGATATTCAGCCACACGTGAACAACTGTGTAACAGAGAAGGCTGTCTGTCGCCCATTTTCTAGAGTTTTCCACTGGTCCTATGAGCTTGTGGAGGAATATATGGAGTTGTATCTCCTTCACAATTTGGAGCAACCCTTTTTCATCTCAACTTAAGCCTGTAAGGAGAATTTGAAGAGCATAACTGTTCTATTGTCACGGTTACACCATCTGTTTGTGATCATCGACAGATGTAAGGAGCTTCTATTCATGAAGTTGCTTGAGTGGCTATGGTGGAAGTTTGCTTTCACCTAGCCCCATGTAAAGGAATTTATTAGTTTAGGACCATACATAAATAATCTCCATGGAGCATCTATGTTTATTTTGTTTTGCTTTTACTTTTTGGCCTGTATTTTCAGCAGGGTGTTTTGAGCTTGACTCCATAGCCCAATGCAAGGCAACTGGAACTGCAAAAGAAGTTCTTAGAGCATCGCAGGGACGACTCTATCCCCCATGGAGACTAATGTTAGCGCCAATTCTTGCAAGGTGGTGTTTCTCTTCGATTTCAGGTCCTTGGTATAAATGTGTAGAAAGGGGGTTTCAAAAACCCATCAAATGCATTTTATTCAAAGACCGCGGTGATGAGTGTCGAGCGCAGAACACAAAAGAAGTCTAGTTCGAGCTTAAAATCAAATGAGTGGGCATTTTGTTTTCAACGGCGAGGATCCACAGATGGAGAAGATCGACGGTCATTGGGTAAGTTTGAGTCATAGAGTTGCACGAGGTCTGGCGCATGAGCTCATCTCTTATGGCCAAAATCATGAAATGATGAGCCATTTCAGCATTTCGGCTACCGGGACATCAAAGGACATGGAGTCTCTCCCTTCCACTGCATTTTGAAACCCCGAAATGTGAAATGCGAAAAGCGCCCGAGAGCCATTTCGGCATTTCGGCTACCGGGACTTCAAAGGACACAGAGTCTCTCTCTTCCACTGCATTTCGAAACCCGGAAACCCGAAATGAAAAGTGGCCAGGACCCATTTCGGCATTTCGGCTACCGGGATGTCAAGAGACAAAAGGTCGCTCCTCCATTGCATCGGGAATCACCAAAACCCGAAACGCGAAGAGCGCCTTTGAATATGGGCACAGGGTCACGGCTCGTGGTCACTTGGCGTAATAGAAGGAGTTGGTTAAAGGACCAAAGCATCGGATTTAGTTGTAGGAGGCAGTAAATGAATATTGAGCAAGTGGTTGAGACCTCAACTCAACCCATTAATGGAAGGTATGGGAGGCCTGGAGCAATTAGCCCGTGGTACCCTTGTATGCAGGTCCCCCTGTAAGAGCCATGTTGAGTTAAAGTGGCGTCAGACGAAGGAGTTCCATCCAGGTTTGACCGAGGAGCCTGCACACGCTAACTTGGACTTTAATGTCCCAGCTACCTCCCTGCTGGGAAGGGGGCAAATTGCTCTGAGTATATATGCTCAGTTTTTGTATTTCTGAAGGGATCAACGGTAGAGCGAAGCTCCCGACTGTAAAGATTTAACAAAGCCTCTGGTTCTCTAGTTATACAATCATATTTTGAGATTTCTTGTTTAATGGCTTCCAACCTACTCCTTTCCTTGTTCCTCTGAATCTGAAAGCCCAGGTATGGATGATACAGTCGGGTGTTGCTGTAACTATCTGATGCATGTTTGATTGTATTAGTTCTTCAATGTTTGAGGTTTACTTTGAAGTTTCTCTGGTCTGAGAGGATCTCATATCTAAGACTTTTCCCCTTTCTTTCCCTCCACTTACTCACCACTATGCAAATTTATTGGCTTAAGTTAAATCAAGACCTCACATGTCCTTACTGTTTCAACCCAGTTTTCTGAGTGAGCGATATTGTTCTGAGTTTACTTCCATTTGATCAAGCCCTTTATAAACAAATCGTGACATAAACTGATGGGCCTCAGGCTTACTCCTGTTGCAAACCAGGAGTGACTTCTGACACCGTTGTCGTGGAGGAAATTGAAGATTTTCCCTGGGATTGAACGACAAAGCTTACTACTCCTGAGGGTGCATCAGAACCTAGTACATCGAGATTGCTACTGTGCACCTGGTGACTCCACTGTGGCGACTCCAATGTTTCCACATCACTTTTTCAGTTGTGGCTACTTTAGCACTCCTGAAAGCTAACCCGGAGAAGCTTTCTAGAGAAGGTTTCAACAACTGCTTTCTCAGCCTGAGAATTTTCCTGGGAGCACACAACGT
Organism: Picea sitchensis; assembly: GCA_010110895.2. Lineage (NCBI taxonomy): Eukaryota > Viridiplantae > Streptophyta > Pinopsida > Pinales > Pinaceae > Picea > Picea sitchensis. The sequence goes on along the minus strand of SNQJ01S0032403.1, from coordinate 147,920 downwards.
TAAAGATTTGGCCTTTGATGGTGAACAAGGACCAGACACATTCAAAGCTGTGAATCTTTCACCTGGTGACTCCATGTTTCAAGGATTGATTGGCGACTCCGCTGGTTCGGAATGGAGAAAATCCTAGCTCGGAGGTTTGCTCCTTTTAATTTTTCTGCTATTCCTGGTTTTCCTAATGTTGTTCCTTCTCCGGATGAATGGAGCGATTATTTGCCCATATTTAGAGAGCGTAAGGAGGAAAACCCTGCTCAGCATCTCCGTGAGTTTCATGAACTCATGCATCAGTGGGAGATACATCATGAGGATGTATTATTGAAAATGTTCATGTTCTCGTTAGTAGGGGATGCTCGTGGATGGTATCGTTCTCTACCCCCTGCTAGCATTTCTTCAATCAGTGAATTCCATGCAGCTTTTAATAGGCGCTATCAAAAGTTTTATTCCTCTGAGTTTATCTGTCATAGCTGTTGTGAGGAATGTGAGGAAAGTGAGCAAGATATGGATTTGTCTCATGAAGGTTGTGAGGATAAGAGAAGATATAAGGATGAGGACCCTAGGGAGGAGGAAGATGCTTTGGGCGAAGTTAGGGAACTGATAAAATCTCTCTCTGCCCAACTAGATAGGTGGGAAGTTGAACAATGTGCAGAGGATTTTCCAGCCTTAGAAGAAGATGCTCTGAGTGAGCTGATGGAGCAGGTGAAATCTCTCTTTGCCCGACTAGAAAGGATGGAATCTGAAGACAACGAAGAGCATTTTCCAGTCCTTGAGGCAGATGTTCTTGACGGCTTGTTTGAAGAGGATATTGAATATTTCATAGCTGTAGAGACATTAGTTTCTGCCCCTGATGATCTATTGTCTCATATTTAAAGGAGGAAGCGATGGTGGAAATGGATTGTTCTCTTTTTCTTCATGAGATTTCCCATGATGTGTTTACATTCGGGGTCGAAATGGAGGATCGCGAGATAGTTCCATTTTTGCAAAATGGAGGAGTTTTTTTCTCACCCAACTTTGATGATTATTTAGAAGAGGAGCAACAAAGTCCCACATCTAAACTTTCTGACCATAGGAGAAGCCAGCCTGTGTTTGACAACTACGAATCAGATTTTGAGCTGGATATGTTGGATTTCCAAGAACAGACCGCAGAGCCTTATCCTCTGTTCACTAAAGAAAAGTATCATGAGGAAATCAGCCATCCCAGTCCTTCAGAAGATGCTGAGCAGCACGAGGAAGAGCAGAACTCTCCCACGGGTCCTGTTTATGACGATTACGAATTTGACTCTGGAGAGAGACAAGGGGAAGAACCAGAAGGGAAGCAGAAGGGACATTTTATCTTGTGCCCAGAGCCAGTCAGTGAACAACCACTTCCTGAGATCAGAAAGCCTACGTCAGTTGTCCACCCACCTGTGCTTACTAGAGATATTCAACCACACTTGAACAACTGTGTAGCAGAGGAGGCTGTTTGTCGCCCATTTTCTAGAGTTTTCCACTGGTCCTATGAGCCTGTGGAGGAATATATGGAGTTGTATCTCCTTCACAATTTGGAGCCACCCTTTTTCATCTCAACTTCATCCTATAAGGAGGAGTTGAAGAGCATAATTGTTCTACTGTCACGGTTACACCATCTGTTTGTGATCATCGACGGAAGGAAGGAGCTTCTATTCAGGAAGTTGCTTGAGTGGCTATGGTGGAAGTTTGCTTTCACCTAGCCCCATGTAAAGGAATTTATTAGTTTAGGACCATACATAAATTATTTTTTTTTTCTTTTACGTTTTGGCCTGTATTTTTAGCAGGGTGTTTTGAGCTTGACTCCATAGCCCAACGCAAGGCTACTGGAACTACAGAAGTAGTTCTTAGAGCATCGCAGGGACGTCTCTATCCCCCATGGAACCTAATGTTAGCGCCAATTCTTGTAAGGTGGTGTTTCTCTCCGATTTCAGGGCCTTGGTATAAATGCATAGAAAGGGTGTTTCAAAAACCCATCAAATGTGTTTTATTCAAAGACCGCAGTCATGAGCGTCGAGTGCAGAACACAAAAGAAGTCCAGTCCGGGCTTAAAATCAAACGAGCGGGCATTTTGTTTTCAACGAGAAGGATCCACAGATGGAGTAGATCGACTGTCATCGGGTAAGTTTGAGTCATAGAGTTTAACGAGATCTGGCACATGAGCTCATCTCTTATGGACAAAATCACGAAATGATGAGCCATTTCAGCATTTCGGCTACCAGGACTTCAAAGGACATGGATTCTCTCCCTTCCATTGCATTTCGAAACCCCAAAATGTGAAATGTGAAAAGTGCCCGAGAGCCATTTCGACATTTCGGCTATCGAGACTTCAAAGGACACGGGGTCTCTCTCTTCCACTGCATTTTGAAACCCCGAAACCCGAAATGAAAATCGCCCGGGAGCCATTTCGGCATTTCGGCTACTGGGATGTCAAGAGACAAAGGGTTGCTCCTCCACTGCATCGGGAATCAACGAAACTCGAAACACGAAGAGAGCCTTTGAATATGGGCACAGGGTCACGACCCCTGGTCACTTGGGGTAATAGAAGGAGTTGGTTAAAAGACCGAAGCACCGGGTTTAGCTATAGGAGGCAGTAAATGAATATTGAGCAGCTGGTTGAGACCTCAGCTCAACCCATTAATGGAAGGTATGGGAGGCCTGGAGCAATCAGCCCATGGTACCCTTGTATGCAGGTCCCCCTGCAAGAGCCATGTTGAGTTAAAGTGGCGTCATACGAAGGAGTTCCATCTTTGTTTGACTGAGGAGCCTGCACACGCTAACTTGGACTTTAATGTCCCAGCTACCTCCCTGCTGCGAAGGGGGCGAATTGCTTTGAGTATATACGCTCAGTTTTTGTATTTCTGAAGGGATCGATGGTAGAGAGAAGCTCTCAACTGTAAAGATTTAACAAAGCCTCTGGTTCTCTGGTTATACAATGATATTTTGAGATTTATTTTTTAATGGCGGCTAGCCTCCTCCTTTCCTTGTTCCTCTGAATCTGAAATCCCGGGTATGGCTGATCCAATCGATTGTTGTTGTAACTATATGATGCATGTTTGATTGTATTAGTTCTGCAACGTTTGAGGTTTACTTTGAAGTTTCTCCGGTCTGAGAGGATCTCATATCTTAGACTTTTCCCCTTTTGTTTCCCTCCACTTACTCACCACTATGCAAATTTACTGGCTTAAGTTAAATCAAGACCTCACATGTCCTTGTTGTTTCAACCCAGTTTTCTAAGTGAATGATATTGTTCTGAGTTTACTTCCATTCGATCACCCCCTTTATAAACAAATCGTGACATAAACTGATGGGCCTCGGGCTTACTCCTGCTGCAATCCATGAGTGACTTATGACGCCAACATAAACCAAGAAACAAAGTCACTTCATGTATGTCCGCTTGGTGATTAACAAAAGATGATCTTGAACTCGGAAGTCCAGATTATTATTGTGTTGTCAATCAGTTGCTTGCATGAAGGTTACACCCAAGAACATGTCATTATAAAGACAAAGATCTTTGCATAAGACTGAGAACAAGGATCACATTACAATTCCATAGAGGATCCACATTGGTGAAGTGACTTCAAGTGAGTGGACTATAAGTCCCATGTTTACGGATCAATTGGAAAGGCTAAGTATAGGTTTCAAGGAGCACCCTCATGTTGTTGGTTGTGATTCCTCAACAAAGGTGCCCTCTGTATTGTTCTTACAGTACCAAGCTGATGTTCAACATGTACCAAATCAGTATTTTCAGGCTTGCTACAGATCTCTTGTGCAGAGCTATTGATTAGCATTGCCACATCAAAATCTGCATCTTTGGCATTGTTAGAACAACGCTTAAGGTCAATGTTAGATACCTCTTTTCCAAATTTGAGATAGTTTTCAGCATCATCATTGACATTATGATTTTCTATGGTTGGTTTTATGTTACAGACCTCTTTATCTTCCAAACCCTCAGAAGTATGGTTCAGATCATTCGCAACCATCATTTCTGGCTCAAGTGAGTTACTGAATTGATGTAGGAGCATCGCAAATACCAAAGCGAGCATGGAGCCAGCACATGTGTTTTTTAACACATGACATATTTCTTTGAAAACCTTTTGGAAAGGAAGTGCCAAACCTTCAAGGAACCATTTATGAAGGAGCGTCTTTTGTATATTGTATCAGACCTTGAGCCATACGCTCTTGTCTGAAGTAGATAGGAGGCATTTAATCTAGTTAATGCTGGTAGATAGGATTTAAGTTTAGATTTGACAATTTAGAGATTCGAGAGGGAAAACAGATATAGACACCCTCCTTTGTACATTGTAACATAAGCTTGAGCATTATCAAAGAGAAAACATTCAGGAGAGGAGAGAAGTCAGATAAAATTGTAAAGAACACCCATGTACAGGCGTTTGAATTAATAGAAGACAGTTCTGATTCAAATTCATGGCTTGTGTTGTTTTCTCTGTGTAGATTGTCTATGTGCTCATGAATGTTTGTTTTCTGGTTATGCATTTGCTTTGTATATGCTGTGCATGTGATTTCAGGTTTCAAACTGAAGTCTGAGAAGGGAGAGAATAAGTTTCAATTGTTTCTCTATCTGAGCCAGGAGATTCCTGCAAGGCGTGCAGTTGAATTTATCCGCAAGGAGTGCGTTGATGAAGGCTCAGTTAGTTTAACACTTGTTCTCATTCACCCAGAAGTGAGAGAGGGTTGTTGAAGCCGTGCAAGGAGTGCGCAGGCTGAAGAAGAAGTCTCAGTTGTTTAATTTGAGCAAACGGAGGTCAAATACTGTTGCTGCAGGAAGTGTGCAGAGTCAAAAGAGGGTCGAGCGCTTGAAGTGTTGTAAGGTTGCCGCAAGGAGTGCGTGCAAAGAGATCTCTTTTCTAAGAGGTCAAAAAGCTGGAAGAAGCTCAGGAGGGGTAGAGTTGTCGAATTCGTTGAAGGTTCGCACCCGAGGGTTCGTGTTAAGAAATCCCCAAAGAGAAGAAATCGACGGTCGAGGTCCGTGGAAGGAACTCGCGAAAGACCGCCAGCCGTCAAATCTAGCGGAAAGTTGCGCAAGGTTTAAAGACCAACGAGCAGAGAAGGAGCCAGGAAGTCATCGGGATTCGGCTCATCGGAGAATCAGAGTTTCTAGAGGCGTAAAACATTCACAGGACAGAATCGCGATCCGTGATTTCTCGAGATGATCAGAGCCGTTGATCTCGGCAGGAGTACGTGTCAAGGAGCAGGGAGCCATCGAGGTTCAGCCCATCGGAGATTCGGGGTTTCCCGTGACAAGAAATTGTTGCAATTGAAATTGCGATTTCGCGATACCCGATAGCGCGACCAGGAGGGGGTGACGTGGAGGAGAGAGCCTGCACGTGTATCGGGGTTCGGCATTTCAGAGTTCTCGGTGATGAGAGACTCACGACAGGAGGAGTCGTGATACCCCGATACGCGATTGCCCGACAGGGTTAAGGCCTGTAGTGGAGGACAGGTGTCGAAAGGCTAAGCCTTTCCGTGGGTCAACGCCAGGTGGCATCGAAAATCGGGGGATCGGAGATCCCAAGGGCGTAAATTCTTCGTATTTCAAACTTGCGAAGTCTGAAACTCCGATAGTAGAAAATACTGTGGTCTTTTGGACCAACAGGTCACATGTAAAAGGAGCTAGCCGGAGGGGCTAAGGGGTGCAGAGGTGTCATCGCCGATCGGGAATCGGGGATCCGTGAGAGTAGTGGATCACGACAACGCAAAGGCCGATTTCCCGATGGGGAAATTCCCGATACAAGAAAAGAATGCGTGGGTGGATTCTCATCGGGGTTCAGGGATTGGTGAGACCCGATCCGGTGGCTAAGGGACTCGTGAACACGCGAGGGCCGATTTCCCGATAGGGAAAAGGGAAATCACAAGGTGAGTTCTGTGGGTGCAGAAAAGTCCCGATAAGGGATTTGAAGAGTGTTTCAGCTCTTCGGGCCGAAGGAAAAGAAGGTCCTGGTGGGAGCGGACGTGTCCTGGGTGGCGCGTTTGCGTCAGAGTGGTATCAGAGCAAGTCTATGTTTGTATACTTCAGACAGAGGGAGAGAGAGGAAGAAAGTAGCACTCTGATACGTGCACCAAGTGGTATCAGAGCGAGAAAAGTTCTTTGTTTTCTGTAGCAGAGAAGGAAGGAAAATTTCACCATGCCTCCGAGGAGAGAAAGACAATCACCCGATCCAGAGGATAGGGGAAACCAGAGAGGCAGAGGGAGACAAGTACATAATACAGAAATGGAGAGGCAGATACGTGATCTCAGAGCGAGATTAGAAGACATGGAAGCAGCGCGGAGACGCACAGCAAATGTTGGAGATCTGAGCGACTCTGAAGGCGAAATTGAAGCCGAACAACAAGGAGAAGTTGTAGCCGAAGATGCAGCCAATGAGCGATTAATTAAAGCTATCGCCCAGATGAGTTTAATGACAAAGATGGACATTCCAGTTTACGAAGGGAATCTGGATGCAGAAGAGCTTCTGGATTGGATTAGAGCTCTTGACACCTAATTCGATTATGAAGACATCGAAGAAGATAAAAAGGTTAGGCATGCTATCACAAAATTAAAGGGACACGCAGCATTATGGTGGGACGAGCTTCAGGCAGATAGACGTTCCAAAGGCAAGCAAAAGATCAAAAGTTGGGATCGAATGATTGCGAAGATGAAGGCAAAATTCATCCCAAGGGATTATCAAATCACATTGTTCAGGAGAATGCAGAACCTGAGACAGAAGTTGATGACAGTAAAGGAGTATACTGAAGAATTTTACAAGCTCAATATCCGAGCAGGTCATCGGGAGAGCGATGATGAAAAATTTGCCAGGTATATGAATGGCTTAAGGTACGACATCCAGGATGAGATGAGTATGACAACCATCCGAACGGTGGAGGATGAGTATCAGATGGCATTGAAAGCTGAGGAAAAGCTAAGCCATAAGCCAGCACAGCGAGGCCGAGGTAGGAGCCAGCCAAAGGGTAAATCAGTTGCCCAAGATAGGTTCCAGAAATCCAAGGATGACTGGAAGAAGCCTCAGACAAGAATAGAAAGACGTGGAAGTTCACAGCGAGGCCAACATGCTGAACAACAAAAGCAACAGGTAGAACAGAGCGGAGGATACGCTGATAATAATACTTTTTCTCGCACCCGAGGTAGAGGAAGAGGCAGAGGAGGAATCATCACATGCTACTCATGTGGGAAAAATGGGCACAAGGCAGTTGATTTTCCAGATAGGAGGAAGGATGGAGGAGAAGCTCACATCGCCGAGGCACAGCGGCGAGCTGCTGAAACAAAAGAAGCAGAAGACGGAAGGTCATTGATGATGCATAAGGTTCTCTTAACACCCGAGAAGGAGGTGGAGGACACAGCTCAAAGAAGCCGACTTTTCAGAACCACATGCAAGACCAAAGACAGGAAGTGCAAGGTTATTGTGGATAGCGGTATCACAGACAATCTCGTTTCAACCGAGATGGTGGAGAAACTAGAACTGGAGACAACTAATCACCCAAGTCCATATAAAGTTTCATGGCTACAGAAGGGGCATCAGGTAAGTGTCACTAAACAGTGCTTAGTTGACATCAAGATAGGAGGATACAATGATAAAATACTCTATGATGTTATTCCTATCGATGTATGTCATTTATTGCTAGGCAGACCATGGCAATATGACAGGAATGTAATTCATGATGGGAAAATGAATACATATACTTTGGAGAAGAATGGGAGAACACATATGTTACTTTCGATAAAAGATAAGGAGGTGAAACCGGAAGTGAAAAACAGGGTACTTCTCATGAGTGGGAAGGAATTTCTGGCAGAAGTAAAGAAGAAGGAAGATCCACAATTCTTTGTGGTCAGGAAACCAAGGATCATCTTGACCAGCACCAGAGTGGATGACTTGCTGGAAGAAATTCAGGAACTGCTGGAAGAGTTCGCTGATATAGTGGTAGATGAATTACCTCATTCGTTACCGCCGATGAGGAGTGTGAGTCATCATATCGACCTCATACCAGGAGCCAGTTTGCCAAACAAAGCCGCGTACAGGTTGACGCCACAGGAGAACGAAGAAGTCAAAAGGCAGGTACAGGAACTATTGGATAAAGGACTGATCAGGGAAAGTTTAAGTCTGTGTGTCGTTCCAACTGTACTAAGTCCAAAGAAAGATGGAGGTTGGAGAATGTGCACTGATTCCAGAGCCATTAACAAGATAACCATCAGATATAGGTTTCTATTGCCACGGATGGATGACTTGATGGACTGTTTAAGTGGAACAATTTTTTTTTCAAAGGTTGATTTGAAAAGTGGATACCATCAGATTCGCATGAGGGAAGGCGATGAATGGAAGACAACCTTCAAAACCAATGAAGGGTTGTATGAATGGTTAGTCATGCCATTTGGCTTGATGAATGCACCGAGTAAATTCATGAGGCTAATGAATGAAGCGCTGAAGAAATTCATTGGTAAGTTTGTCATTGTTTATCTAGATGACATATTAATTTTCAGCAAAATGAAAGAAGAACATCTGAAGCATTTAGCTGCAGTAATGAGGAAGCTACAGCAAGAGAAGTTGTTGATCAACATGAGGAAATCTTCATTTATGAAGACATAACTCATTTACTTGGGATTTGTCATATCGGCGAATAAATTGAAGATGGATCCAAGTAAAGTGGAAGTAATTAAAAATTGGCCATCATCGAGAAATGTGTTCGAGGTGAGAAGTTTCCATGGTTTAGCTAGTTTCTACCGAAAATTCATCAGGAATTTTAGTGGAATTAGCGCAGCAATGATGGATACTGTCAAGAAAAGACATAAATATTTTCATTTCACTAAAGAGGCAGAGAAGAGATTCAATCTATTGAAGCGAAAGATCACCGAACAGCCGGTTTTAGTGTTGTCGGATTTTACGAAAGTGTTCCAGGTGAAATGTGATGCAAGTGGCTTTGCCATAGGAGCGGTCTTGAGCCAGGAGGACAGACCAATTTCATATTTCAGCGAGAAGTTGGATGACGCAAAAGTGAAATACTCCACGTATGACAAAGAATTTTATGCTATCATACAGACATTGAAGAAATTGAGACATTATTTGATTCCAAAAGAATTTGTTCTGTATAGTGATAATCATGCATTGCAGTTTGTGAATCAATAGGAGAAGTTGAATCAGAAACATGCTAAATGGGTAGAGTATATGCAGAATTTTACGTTTGTAATTAAACACATTTCAGGTACTGCTAACAAGGTGGCTGATGCTTTGAACAGGAAGTGTTTGTTGTTGCAGGAGTTCCGAGTCAAAACATTGGGTTTTGAAAACCTTAGGGATATGTATGCAGGTGATGCAGATTTTGCAGAGGCATACAAAGCAACTGAGAATCCAGTTCTTAGAGACAGAAGCCCATGGATAGATTACATGATCCAAAATGAACTGTTGTTCCGAGGAAATCAATTATGCATTCCAAATTTCTCGATGAGGGAGAATCTGCTAAAAGAGAAGCACAGTGGTGGATTAGCAAGGCATTTTGGCCACGACAAGACATTTGCAAAGCTGAGCGAAGCATACTTTTGGCCAGGAATGCGGTCGGAAGTCAAGAAGTTTGTGGACAGATGTAGAATTTTCCAGCATTCAAAGGGTAGGAAGCAGAATGTGGGATTCTATCAATCATTAACCATACCCGACAGGCCGTGGGATGAAATCAGCATGGATTTCGTATTGGGATTACCGAGGACGCAAAGAGGGCATGATTCGATCTTTGTGGTGGTTGACAGGATTTCCAAAATGGCACATTTTATTCCATGCCAGAAGACCAGCGATGCGACTCATATCGCAAATTTGTTCTTCAAGGAGATCGTTAAACTTCATGGTTTACCCAGAAGCATAGTATCGGACAGAGATACGAAATTCATTGGACATTTCTGGAGAACACTCTGGAAGAAGATGGGAACAAATTTGATGTTTAGTTATTCCTATCATCCTCAGACGGATGGGAAAACAGAGGTTGTAAATAGGAGTCTGGGAGATTTATTAAGAAGCCTGGTGACAAAGAACCATAGCAGCTGGGACAATGTGTTGCCACAGGCAGAGTTTTCTTACAACGATTCAGTGAATAGAAGCACAGGCAAAAGTCCATTTGAAATTGTATATGGCAGACAGCCAAGGGGAGTATCTGAACTGAGAGACTCAGAGCAGATAATGACTAAGAGCGCAAGCGCTGAAGAATTCACAGAGGCGATGGAAGAACTTCACAGCAGGGTGAAGGAGCGATTGTTGGAATCAAACTAGGAATATAAGCGCAGAGCGGATCAGCATCAGAGACAACTTCAGTTTGAAGTTGGTGATCTAGTTCTGGCACATCTGAGGAAGGAAAGGTTCCCAAGGGGAATATACAACAAGCTGAAAATGAAGAAAATTGGACCATGCAGAGTCCTAAAGAAATTGGGAGAAAATGCTTATGAGATTGAGTTGCCGGATGAGATCGGAATATCTCCGACATTCAATGTCTCAGACTTATATCCATATAAGGGTGAGGAAGCAGGAGATGGAAATGATGAACAGCCAGAAATCCAGTGGCAGAAGTAGATGTCGATTGCAGAAAAGCCACAGATGGAGCGTATACTTGACAAGAGGGTGAGCAAAAAGACCAGACGAAGGGAATACTATGAGTATCTGGTGAAATGGAAGAACCATCCAGTGGAAGATGCCAGCTGGGAGACTGAAGTGGTGATTCAGAAGCATGGACAGACCGTGCAGGAGCTCATGGACAGGAGCCCATGAAATTTTTCAAGCCAGGGAGTATGATGCAGGAGCATCGCAAATACCAAAGCGAGCGTGGAGCCAACACATGTGTTTTTTAACACATGACATATTGCTTTGAAAACTTTTTGGAAAGGAAGCGCCAAACCTTCAAGGAACCATTTATGAAGGAGCGCCTTTTGTATATTGTATCAGACCTCAAGCCATACGCTCTTGTCTGAAGTAGATAGGAGGCATTTAATCTAGTTAATGCTGGTAGATAGGATTTAATTTTAGATTTGACAGTTTAGAGATTCGAGAGGGAAAACGGATATAGACACCCTCCTTTGTACATTGTAACATAAGCCTGAGCATTATCAAAGAGAAAACATTCAGGAGAGGAGAGCAGTCAGAGAAAATTGTGAAGAACACCCATGTACAGGCGTTTGAATTAATAGAAGACAGTTCTAATTCAAATTCATTGCTTGTGTTGTTTTCTCTGTGTAGATTGTCTATGTGCTCATGAATGTTTGTTTTCTGGTTATGCATTTTCTTTGTATATGTTGTGCATGTGATTTCAGGTTTCAAACTGAAGTCTGAGAAGGGAGAGAATAAGTTTCAATTGTTTCTCTATCTGAGCCAGGAGATTCCTGCAAGGTGTGCAGTTGAATTCATTCACAAGGAGTGCGTTGATGAAGGCTCAGTTAGTTTAACACTTGTTCTCATTCACCCAGAAGTGAGAGAGGGTTGTTGAAGCCGTGCAAGGAGTGTGCAGGCTGAAGAAGAAGTCTCAGTTGTTTAATCTGAGAAAACGGAGGTCAAAGATTGCTGCTGCAGGAAGTGCGCAGAGTCAAAAGAGGGTCAAGCGCTTGAAGTGTTGTAAGGTTGCCGCAAGGAGTGCGCACAAAGAGATCTCTTTTCTAAGAGGTTGAAAAGCTGGAAGAAGCTCAGGAGGGGCAGACTTGTCGAATCCGTTGAAGGTTCGCACTCGAGGGTTCGTGTTAAGAAATCCCCAAAGAGAAGAAATCGACGGTCAAGGTCCGTGGAAGGAACTCGCGAAAGACCGCCAGCCGTCAGATCTAGCGGAAATTTGTGCAAGGTTTAAAGCCCAACGAGCAGAGAAGGAGCTAGGAAATCATCAAGATTCGCTCATCGGAGAATCGGAGTTTCCAGAGGTGTAAAACATTCACAGGAAGGAATCGCGATCCGCGATTTCCCGAGAGGATCAGAGCCGTTGATCTCGGCAGGAGTACGTGTCAAGGAGCAGGGAGCCATCGAGGTTTAGCCCATCGGAGATTCGGGGTTTCCTGTGACAAGAAATTGTTGCAATTGAAATCACGATTTCGCGATACCCGATAGCGCGACGAGGAGGGGGTGACGTGGAGGAGAGAGCCCGCACGTGTATCAGGGTTCGGCATTTCGGAGTTCTCGGTGACGAGAGACTCACGACAGGAGGAGTCACGATATCCTGATACGCGATTTCCCGACAGGGTTAAGGCCTGTAGTGGAGGACAGGTGTTGAAAGGATAAGCCTTGCCGTGGGTCGACGCCAGGTGGCATCGGAAATCGGGGGATCGGAGATCCCAAGGGCGTAAATTTTTCGTATTTCAAACTCGCGAAGTCCGAAACTCCGATAGTAGAAAAGACTGTGGTCTTGTGGACCAACAGGTCACATGTAAAAGGAGCTAGCCGGAGGGGCTAAGGGGTGAAGAGGTGTCATCGTCGATCGAGAATCGGGGATCCGTGAGAGTAGTAGATCACGACAGCGCAAAGGCCGATTTCCCGACGGGGAAATTCCCGATACAAGAAAAGAACACATGGGTGGATGCTCATCGGGGTTCGGGGATTGGTGAGACCCGATCCGGTGGCTAAGGGACTTGCGAACACGCGAGGGCCGATTTCTCGATAGGGAAAACGAAAATCACAAGGTGAGTTCTGTGGGTGCAGAAAAGTTCCGATAAGGGATTTGAAGAGTGTTTCAGCTCTTCGGGCCGAAGGAAAAGAAGGTCCTGGTGGGAGCGGACGTGTCCCGGGTGGCGTGTTTGCGTCATGAATCATCCTTTGCAACATCTCCTAGATATGCTGAAATTGCAGTTATGTTTCTAGCAAAGCTCGGTTTATTGTAAAGAGATCACGGTTGGTTCTATGATCATTGTATCCACATCCTTACCCTCCATCTCTTTTCGTAAGTTGTAAAATTTTTCCAACAAATCCATGTCTACTCCTGCCACTGCAGCCACTGAGCCTTTTTCAGGAAGAAAATTGGTACTCAATGCATCTAATGATGAAAAAATAGGTCCGATCTTAATAATTAGGTTTCCAACTTTTGCTCTCCTATGAACAGGATTGTCCAAGAAATGGTAACACCTAGATTATTGCAGTAAGATCTAATCTCCCATGGTCTTGTGCTTGGTCTAATGTTCAGATTCCACATTGGCAGTTGTTGGCAAACCAGAAGCTGTAAGAGATGTTAGGACTGCAGACTCGCAGAGGGGCCTGGGATTGGATAGATATGAATTTTTTTCTCTATACAAGTTTTTACAATTTTAGAAAAAGGCTCACTGATGCCAGAATTTCCAGCATCGTTGAAGAAGACATTATTTTAACGTCCACGAGGCTAACAATAGCCTGTGGGACAGACCCCATCACACACTGATTTCTGCATTTCAACCCTTTTTCTATTCAACTTGGTGATGAGCACCCCCAATTTCTCCACTGTCCCCTCACTGAATAAATTATCCCAAGAGCTAACTGTTAAGATACTTACATAGATGTCCTTACTGTCTTTGAAGGCTTCACACTCTAAAATGAAATGTTTTTCTGTTTCCACTTTTCCGGAAGTACAAAACATACAAACCCTTTCTTCCCAAGCTTCCTTTGGTCTTTTCCATCACCTGGTTTCACAAGGGACTTGATGGGAATTGGTTCTTAATTGAGCAATAAGCATTTTGGCTCTCCAAGATATATTGGCCCCTATGTACGATTTGTTATGATGATTGTAGGTGGGGTTAAACTCTTTAATATAATACTCATTCTTTCTCCCTAGCCCTTTATCCCAAGTTCGCTTGTGGAACCTATCGATAACAAAATCCTTTATCTCTTTCCTATTTGTAGGGCACCTTTTGAAGTCAATATCCCATTTACTATTTTTCCGCATCCATGTCTTCTTTCTTCTGCACAATATGTCATTGAAGATGACCTTAGGCTAACGACCATCTTCCATTTGCTCAATTTTTTTTAGATATCTTATGAGTTGCACCATAGAAATTGCTTCAACAGGAGCAACCCCCATTTCACTCAGCATGATATCATAAGGCACTTAACTTTTAATTTTAAACTTGTTTGTAATCAAGCGTTTTTTAATCTTCTCAATTTGCTTCCACTGTAAGTCAGATTTACTGCTTGTTGATGATTACAGCTGTGTGAGACATCCTCCGGGACACAGACTGAGTGAGTCGGCCTATGAGAGAGCCCATGATTTGGGTGTGCCCATGAGATGGGTGTGTTGTTCCTCTCTGAGACGGAGATGGAACATTGTGTGCCCCAATGTGGGGTGAGGAAGCCCATGAGTTGGGTGTGCCCATGAGATGGGTGTGTAGTTCCTCTCTGAGATGGAGATGGAACGTTGTGTTCCCCTATGTGGGGTGAGGAGGCCCATGAGTTGGGTGTGCCCATGAGATGGGTGTGTCGTTCCTCTATGAGATGGATATGGAACGTTGTGTGCCCCTGTGAAGGGAAGATGCCCATGAGTTGGGTGTGTCATTATCTTTGAGACGGAGATGAAATGATGTGTACCCCTGTGAGGGTGAAGGAGCCCATGTGATGGGTTTACCATTCTCCTCTATGCAGAGATTTGAGATGATGTGGTACTCCAGATGATTCTCCTGTGAGACGTAGTGAGATAGAGATATGTTGAGTAGGATATCTTTTTGGTTGAGCACAAGTGGACGTGATCCTAGTGGTTGAGCACTAGTGAGTGTGTGTCCAGATGATTCTCCTATGAGACGCAGTGAGATAGAGATATGTTGACTTGGATGTCCCTGTGGTTGAGCATAGGTGGGCATGCCCCTAGTGGCTGAGCACTAGTGGGTGTGTGAGATCCCTTGCTATATTGTCTAAGAGTAAGATTTACCTGTAACCCTAATTGTGATGTACAAGATACAGGTCGACCTTGTTTCCATCCTTATACACACTTGCAAATGTGAGCTAAGTCTGACTCACTTAGTGTGTCCTTGGAGGCACAATGCCTAGGTTCACAGCCCATGCTGTCACTTTGACCGGAACCTCTTCCATCTAGGCTCACTCCTAGGGAAGCCAAGGGGGGTAGTCCCTAGTTTCTAGATTAGTTTTAGAGTTAAGTTCTAGGAGTTATTTTTGATTTTTTAAGGCTTGGGGGATTCTAACCTAATATGCTAAGGAAACAATGCAAGATGCAAGGGTTAGTATGTTAAGCAAGACCTTTCCTAGGGAAACTAAGACTAGTGCCTAAGATTGGGCAAGGGGTCAACTAAGTTAAGGGGTTGTTCATTACAAATATATTACAATATTACTTACAAAATAATAACTTGATCAAATCAATATTAGATACAAGAATTACAATTCAAAGAATGCTAAAATACAACAACAAGCTAACCACTTTGTTTATATGTGTTGGTGCAGGATATAAAAAAGATTAAAGCATCACATAACATTATCATCAAAG
>SNQJ01S0032403.1:107976-119750 GCA_010110895.2 Picea sitchensis | reverse complement strand
CGAGAACTACACGGTCTCGATTCTCACCCTATGAAAAACCGGATTGCACCAATATCCCGATGTCTCCTCCGGGATCTTCCTCTTTCTCCTTCGGGCTTAAACCCTGTGCAACTTCCCGAGATCTAATGGTTGATGGGAAAACAACCACTGATCCAACGACACACCGACCTTTCGAGCTCGGCTCGGGTATGGTCGTAACCTCCTCGCACCTCCGCAAGATCCAATAGCTGATGGGTTTTACCAATCTCCCCCTGTAGATCCTGACCGTTGATTTCCTTCCCCCTTGGGGTTTCTTGCACGAAACTCTCCTATGCAACCCTTCAATAATTTTGAAGGCCTCTCTTCCTTCTGAAGTTTCTTCACACTTCTCGGTCTCTAAGAAAAGAGATCTCTTTGCGCGCACTCCTTGCGGCTACCCTGCAAACACTTCAAGTGTTTGAACTTATTTTGACTCTACGCACACCTGCAGCAGCAGTCCTCTGTCTCCTTTGCCCAGAGTTACAACTGAGACTTCTTCTTCATCCTGCGTACTCTTCGCACGGCTTCAACAAGTTATTTCTACTTCTAGGTGAATGAGAACAAAGTCAAACTGTTGATCCTTCATCAACGCACTCCTTGCGGATGAATTCAACTGCACAACTTGCAGGAATCTCCTGGCTCAGACAGAGAAACAATTGAAACTCATTCCATCTCCCCTTCAGAATTCAGGTTTCAAACATGAAATCAAATGCACATCATATATAAAGCAAATGCATATTAAGAAAACAAACATTCATAAACACATGAACAATACACACAGAGAAACAACACCAGCCATGATTTTGAATCAGAACTTTCTTCTATTAATTCAAATGCCTATACATGGGTGTTCTTCACAATTTCTCTGCTTGCTCTTCTCTCCTGAATGCTTGATAATGTTACAATGTACAAAAGAGGGTGTCTATATCCGTTTTCCCTCTTGAACTCTAAAATTGTCTAATCTGGAAATAAAATCCTATCTACCAGCATTATATCTATTAAATGCCTCCTATCTACTTCAGACAAGAGCGTAAGTCTCGAGGTTTGATACAATACAACAGGCGCTCCTTCCTAAATGTTTCATTGAAGGTTTTGGCGCTTCATCTTTAATGAAAATTCAAAAAGTTATCAAGCCTATATGTCATGGGTTTAAAAACACATGCACTGGCTCCACGCTGGCTTTGGTAGTCGCAATGCTCCTGCATCAGAATTGCTATTAAAGACATGGTGCACACATTTCATAGTGTTGTGCATACTTAGGTAAGTGCACATGGTTTCACATCAAATAAAGGGTGCACACATTTCAAAGTGTTGCGCGCACTTGGGTAAGTGTGTGAGAATGACCTGGGAGTACGCACTGAGACGAGTTATATACGTCTGTGTATATATGTGGCTATATATGTATTAAGGTCAGAGAGCCTATGTGATTATGAGGCTAGTGAGTCGAGACATAGATAGGCCAGTGCGCCTGTCCATGTAAAGTGTAATCATACTCAGTCATTAATATGGGGGGGTAACTTCACTGGAAAAGGGAAAAGGGAGGTGAGACTTAAGTCTTAGGGAATATTTTATAATATTTCTAGAAAAGTATAAGTTTATGGATAATTATTTTAAACTAAGTTCATGAGGGTAGGGAATGCATCACCAAGTGACTTAAGCTACTTCTGAATGTTATATTTGTTGAGTTGAAGGCATTCAATATATATTGTTGGCCTTAGTGTATTTTGGGGATTATTCATTATTCACTTTATCATCTATAGAAGGGGTGAGTCCATCTGAGAGAGGATGACTATTACCTTATCTGCATACAAAATCTTGTAAGTGGTTTATGTATTCTAATAAGAGTTTTACTATCAAAGAGGTTGGTTTTCATGCCCGTGAGAAATCTCTCTTGGTGAGAGATTTTCTATTGATGAGGTAGGTTTTCAGGCCCATGAGCAGTCTCTTTGGGTGGGAAAATTATTGTTGAAGAAGAAGGTTTTCATGCCCGTGAGAATACTCTCTAGGTGACATATTTGTTGACAATTGTTTTATAGTGCATTGGGACTTAGTCACAGGGCTCGGAGACTTCATGCCAATGGTATGCAATGGTATGCATAGGAAATGGTATGCAATGGTATCGCCTTTGCATACCATTTCATAACATTGCAATGGTATGCAGTGGTATGCATAGGAAATGGTATTGCCTTTGCATACCATTGCAATGGTATGCAGTGGTATGCATAGGAAATGGTATTGCCTTTGCATACCATTGCAATGGTATGCAGTGGTATACATAGGAAATGGTATTGCCTTTGCATACCATTGCATACTATGAAATGGTATGCAATGACATGCATAGGAAACGGTATTTCCATTTCATACCATTGCATACAATTATAATGGTATTACAGTGGCATGCAATGGAAATACCATTTTATATGCATGCCATTACATACCATTGCAATGCCATGCAATGGTATGCAATATCGTTTCCTATGCATACCATTGGTATGCATAGGAAACGATATTTCATTTCCATACCATTGCATACCATTTCATGGTATTGCAATGGTATGCAATGGCATGCATAGGCAATGATATTTCCTTTGCATACCATTTCATACCATTCCAATACAATTTCCATGGTATTGCAATGGTATGCAATGGTATGCAATCATATGGAATGGTATGCATAGGAACAATAGTATTTATGTTTCATACCATTGAATGATATTGCAATGGTATCCAATGGTATGCAAAGGAAATACCATTTCCTATGCATACCATTGCATACCATTTCAACAGTATGCAATGGTATGCAATGGTATTCAAAGGCAATACCATTGCATAGGAAATGGTATTGCATTTGCATACCATTACCTATGCATACCATTGCATACCATTAAAATGTCACTGTAATGGTATGCAAAGGCAATACCATTACCTATGCATACCATTGCTATGCATAGGAAATGGTATTGCCTTTACATACCATTGTATACCATTGCATGGTATTGGAATGGTATGCATAGGAAAGGGTAGTGTTGTTGCATACCATGGCATACCATGCAATGGTATGCCATGCAGTACCATTTATTATACATACCATAAATAGGCATCACCATTTCCTATGCATACCATGCAATGGTATGCAATGGTATGCAACGACAATACCATTGCCTATGTATACCATTGCCTATGCATACCATTGCATAACATTGCAGTTCCATGCAATGGTATGCAAAGGAAATACCAATGCCTATGCATACAAATGGTATGCATAAACATTGGTATTGCCTTTTCCTATGCATATAAATGGTATGCACAGGCATTGGTATTTCCTTTGCCTATGCATACCAATGGTATGCATAGGCACTAGTATTGCCTTTGCATACCATTGCATGGTAATGCAATGGTATGCATAGACAATGGTATTGGCATTGCATACCATTGCTTGGTATTGAAATGGTATGCAATGGTATGCAAAGTAAAAATCATTGCCTATGCATACCATTGCAATCATATGCAATGGTATGCAACGAAAATACCATTTCCTATGCATATCATTGGTATGCATAGGCAATGGTATTATATTTTCATACCATTGCATACCATTGCAATGGCATTACAATGCTATGCATAGGCAATGGTATTCCCTATGCTTACCATGCAATGGTATGCAACGAAAATACCATTTCCTATGCATACCATGGTATAAAATTTCAATACTATTCAATGGTATGCATTGCAATTTTATGCAATGGTATGCATAGTAAATAGTATTTCCTTTGCATACCATTGCCTATGCATACCATTTCATACCATTGCAATACCATGCAATGGTATGAAATGGTATGCAAATTCAATACCAATTCCTATGCATACCAATGGTATGCATAGGAATTGGTATTGCCTTTGCATACCATTGCAATACCAATGGTATGCCTTTGCAATGGTATGCATAGGCAATGGTATTTCCTTTTCATACCATTTCAATACCATTTCCATGGTATGCAACGGAAATACCATTTCCTATGCATACCATTGAATACCATTGCAATACCATGCAATGGTACGTAAAGACAATAGCCATGCCTATGCATACCAAAGGCAATACCATTACCTATGCATACCATTTCATACAATTTCAATGGTATGAAAAGGCAATACCATTGGTATGCAATGGTATTTACTTTGCATACCATTTCCATGGTATGCAACGACAATACCATTTCCTATGCATTCAATTGCATGGTATTTCAATGGTATGCAAATGAAATACCATTTCCTATCCATACCATTGCATGGTATTGCAAATCTATCAAATGGTATGCATAGGAAATTGTATTTTCATTGCATACCAGTGCATACCATTACATGGTATGCATAGGCAATGGTATTTCTTGTGCATTCCATGAAATGGTATGCAACTGAAATAACATTGCTTATACATACCATTACATGGTATGCATACACAATGGTATTTCCTGTGCATTCCATGCAATGGTATGCCTTTGCAATGGTATGCAACAGAAATAGCATTGCCTATACATACCATTGCATAACATTGTAATACCATGCAATGTTATGCAATGATATGCATAGGAAATGGTATTTCATTGGCATACCATTGCCTATGCATACCATTGCAATACCATGCAATGGTATGCAAAGGAAATACCATTGCCTATGCATACCATTGGTATGCATAGACAATGGTATTTTCTTTGCATACCATTGCATGGTATGCCTTTGCAATGGTATGAAATGGTATTCAAATTCAATACCATTTCCTATGCATACCATTGCATGGTATGCATAGGAAATACCATTGGCTATGCATACCATGCAATGATATTCCTTTGCAATGGTATGCAATGGTATGCAGAAGCAATACCATTGCCTATGCATATCATTGCATATCGTTGCAATACAATGCAATGGTATGCAAAGGAAGTTCCAAAAGCAATACCATTTCCTATGCATACCATTAGTATGCATAGGCAATGCATACCAATGGTATGCATAGGCAATGGTATTTCCTTTACATACCATTGCATGGTATTGAAATGGTATGTAATGGTATTCATAGGAAACATAATTTCCTTTGTATTCCATTGCAAAGGCATACCATTGCATGGTATGTGTAACACCCCTATTTCCCCAGCTTGTTATTAATCATTAATTATGATCACCATGCAATGGCATGTGAATATTGTAAATGTATTGTTGTTTGTATTGTTGATAACTGACTGTGGGGGTGAATCCTTGAATTAATGGCCATGATATAACTAGAGGAAAGAGTGAGGAAACTGTAGAGAGGGTTCATTAGTTCAAATGACCCAAATTATCTTTGCTGAGATAATAATCCTCATATGGATTCCAACGAGGAAGAAGTTAAGGAACAAAAGACCGGTGGTTGAACAATCAACTATCCCCATGAATGGAATCATGGAGGGTCTGGTTTGGGAGACAAAAAACTATCAACCTGAAGTACCACAGAGCGCAGTTTTTCCTGCAGGCTAGACTGACCTGAGATTCCTTCTGAGAGCAGGAACAAGACATGTGAAGAACCTTCCTGAGGATAAGAAAAGGCGTACAATAACACACACAAAATAAGACAAAAGGCACATGAGAAGACAAACAAGGAAGAAACACATCAGGAGAGGAAGAACGCATGAAGCTCTCCAGCTGAGAATAAGAAATGAAAGATTGATAAGATGAAGGAGAAAAGATCTCTGAGAATTTACAAGAGAACGCGACCCGGGAAGGAGACTGTGAGCTTGAAGATGAGGAGTCATCTCATAAACCTCACAGAGACCGTGACAAAGAAATAACCTCTGAGAATCTGTGAAATATTCCCTAGTGATATCATGGCTTGGCACGGGGGTGGCCAGAGTGTTAAGATTGAATGCCTATGAGCCTATGGTTGGGTGGAAAGGAGGACACACATAGTCAGTTAACTGGCTGCATTTTATAATAGATAAGTATTCTCATACACTACATAACTAAACTGTGATAGTAAAATAAGGTGGAATATCCCATGAATGTTTCAAGGATGTGCATGTTTCTTTGATGACTTGGCTATTTTTCTCTTAATTTTTTCCTAGTCATGTATTTAAGAAATTAAGGACCTATATGGTTGAATATGATTTGTATACATAAGTACTAGAGCCTCCTATAGTGGCTCGAATTGAAGGAAAACAACTATGATTTTGCTAACCATAGGCCCAATTTTCATATGTGCATATTTACACTTCCAATCATTTGGATCTCCTAAGAAAGGGGTTTGTTAAGCTCAGGACAGGTAGTGTGAAGGTGCCCAGAAACTTGGCAAGATGTGCAAGGATTAAGAACTCTTTAAGTTCTAAAATTTCGGGAGAAGCACAAGGAGTATTCTCGCACCTCATTTGAAGTATTTGCAAGCTCAGTAGGTATAATGCTTGTAGAATGCAACCGAGGGTTGTACCCTTCATACCTTTCACCTGTGTGACCAAGGGCTTGTGCCCACGGCCTTAAAAAATTTCCATCCAAGAGTTAAGCGTGTAGCCCACGATGATTTTTGGAGGACCCATATGACTAAGGTCTGGGAACCTTGGGCTAGTCTAAATGGTGCTAAGTTCTTATTAGCTTCGGACCTCCGGGAGTTTGGAACTCTGGAATGTCACAACTTCACAACCCCAAAAACCTCGAATGAAGGAAAAATTTTGTGACTCGTTGATTTGGGGGGTCCGTTGGGGACCCTTATTGACCATTCGATCCACCATTTGAGGGTTTCAAGAATGGTACTCTGGCGAAGTCCCACTTTGGGAGAATAGAGTTGTTGTAGTGCCAAAACCCCTGAACATCGGACTCATGAATTAATGAGATCCATCAATCTGGAGGAGCTTCGGGACCACTCATGACCATTGTATCTACTCCATGGTCAATTTAAATTTGACCTACTCCGGGAGTAAGGAGAGGATTCCACCATGAAACCCCCGAATGTCGAAGTTATGAAGCGATGGAGGTCGTAGATCCCAAGGTCTACGTGGATGCATCTTGACCTTAATATCAGAGGGTTTGGAAGGCTATCATTCGGAGGTGACGTTGCATACTGAAATCAACCAGGGTGACGTGGACCTGTGTTTGACATGCCATGTGTCGCTCGGATTTACGTCTATTGCAGACCCTATGTTCCCATTAACATGTGACTCATGTCACCCTTTAAAGGGTACACCTGTCATCACTGCCTCATCCACATATCACACATGGCACTCGCTTCCTATTCCATATTATGGGAGGAGCACGAGAGCATGCAAGTTTTGTGAAGCTCTGAAGGCTGAAGCAAATCCTGACCGTTGGCGTTAGGAGTGTGTGGCGACGAATCAAGTGTGGTTCATAGTTCGACACTTCAGGAGATCTGAGGGGTGTTTCACGTTGGATCGATAGTTCCTGAAGGCTCGAAGGCCGGAGTGTATCTTGTCCACCCATTTTAGAGTGCACGTGGATCGTTGATCGTATTCCTCCATGTGTTCAGAGTTCGGAACTCTAGAAGGAAGAGTGGTTCAAGGAAAGGAAACCTATGAACACTGAAGTTACGATTTAATGTGAGCATTAGATTCATGGATCTACGTGGATGCACCTTGACCGTGAGATCGAAAGGCTTGGAAGGTCATCAATACGGAATGATGTGGCAAGCTAATGTCACCCAGGGTGATGTGGACCCATGAACGACGTACCATGTGTCACCCTGATTTGTGCTTCTCATAGACCCTAAATGTCATTAGAACACAACACGTGTCACCTCCTTATGAGGACATGTGTCATCCCTCGCCTCTATCTTGTGTCATTCCCCTGGCGCATGTATCTTCCACCGAAGGCTGGTGGAGTACTCGAGACTTCAAAAGTTCGGGACTTCGGGAAGAATGAAAGGCTGGAACATTGAGACTAAATCCATCGAAGGGCCAAACCCACATGTACCTGTCTCTACATATACTGTGTCACCATGTGTAAGTCGAGACCCTTCAAAAGTCTGGGACTTGTATTTCAGGAAATCAAAAAGAAATTTGAAACAAAGACTCTTTTTCTTTTACAAATAACAACCTCGACTACTTTACCAAACTGAATGCAAGAAAATAAATACATTTTTATTTTATTTTTCGAATTTCTTTAACAAGAAAAATTGAAGTAAAAATCTTTTTCGTTTTTCAAAGAAAGAAATAGGAACAAAGAGAAAACTAAAAAAAATATTGATAAATACGCCAAGCCAACTGTGGATCGCAGGGATTCAACCAAGAAATCAAAAGGAGGATCTAAAACTTGACAGCTCGCTCTAAACCTTTTAGGGAAAACAAAAGAAAACTAAGGAAAAAGTTAACCGAAACTTTAACATGAGCTATGGCCAAAGACAAAGACTCTAACTAGTTCAATAAATTCCTAAGAAGTATGAACTTCTATTAGGAAAGATACACACTCTCTCTTTGTTAAAAATCACTTTCAAGACACAAAGACACAGGTTGTTGCATCAACAGCCTACATATGTACGTGGGTTGTCTATTTTTCAGAGTGCTTATGTACACGGGATGAACCAAAATAGGGTGCGTACACCTCTGAGACTTTTCAGAAATAAAAAGACAAGGCAGACTAAATCGAGCGAGCCCGGGACCATAGTTCAGGAGGTGCCATCTGTAAAACAACAATTGTCTCTTCGAGGCGAGCATACCCATTCTCGGGATGAACTAAATCATGGCTTCCAATCAAATACATTGCAGATCCATGTCATATAAATATATAAATTGTAGCCGCGAGCAATACACAATAGATCTACATCTCAAAATTAGTCGAAGATATATCAGTACAATATGTATCTTCAAGAAGCTAGTGACTCCTGTGGCTGGAGATGAAATATTCATAGCTCGATAGCTTGAGCAACAACTTCAAGATATTCAAAAATTAGGTAGGAATACAATGGGAGTGTAAGACTCTCTACTTTGAGGTCTTCGACAATTCGTGGGGAAAATAAAGGAGGATCTCAATGATAAGGAAGAGAACTTCGTTGATTTTGAATCTAGATTTGACTGGACTCTCGGGATGGCCAACTCATGAAAGTTAAGAGACAAACTACAGAAAAGCCGACTTAGGTTGGGTAAAACCTCCCTTGGACAAAAGCATGAAATATGATCAGACTCAGGAAGCATGACATTGACATAAGTTTGTGATGTAGGAGGCACTACAAACTCTCCATATGTTTGGAAGAGTAACCAAATAGAGGAGGACACAAATCTATATAGTGAGAACATCTAACTAAGGTCATACTAGACCCAAATGCTTGACAAACAAACGAAAGGATGTGATTTGTCCAAAGGTGGTTGTCTTTGCTACCAAAAAAAGAATGTATATTTCCTGTCCCCTCTTTTTGGAATATTTGATTTTTTTGTCTTTTTTAATTTTTAAAGAGCTTGAAAAAGAAAAAAATAATGCCACATTAGAAAAGAGGAACAAGTGTCGCAAGCAAGCAACTTGGTTCCAAGCGCATGGAACATACTAATGCTTAAGGAAAGGAGACATGTGCAAGATAAAGACACTTGGGGAAAATTCCTCCATGGGTCAAGGTATCAGGTCGCAAAGGCAAGAATTACTGCAAGGCTTGCATATAAGGAATGCTTCAAAGGTTCATTTGAGAGAAACATGGAGTTGGCATTAGTCCAAAGACGCAAATATGAGACCCGCTATGCGATTAAGCACGACACAGTGAGATCCCTTCTATCTAAATTTTTACGAGACTAGAGAAGGTAAGCTTGGTAGTTTTTTCAGAGAGACTAAAACAATGCAAAAGAAGACTCTAGGGAGTACCTTTTTGGGAGTTAGTCTAATCGGTTCGGAAAAGGGTTAAACTTGCACTGAAAAGACGTCTTTTCAAAACCATTTTAACGAGTGTGACAAAGACAATATCACTCAGCAATTTTTTCAATTTTAAGGACTCTGAAAAGAGATTAACTATGGAATCACAACCTTTTTATGAGTTTATTCTCCTTAGCCCGAAAAAGTATAAAAGTAACTAAGGAGAACTCTCCCGGTGAGACGAATCTCCCGAGGCATACCTTTTTCCTCTATAATCTACTAGTTGGAAAAAGGGTTAAACTCATGACAAGTAAATGTTCTTTTGGACCAATTTAATGAGTTTGAAGGAACAAGGTAACTCAACGATCTTTTCAATTTTAGGGAGTCTGAAAAGAGATTAACTATGGACTCTGGGGAGCTTCCTTTTTCGTAAGTAATCTCCAAGGCCCGAAAAAGGTGATAAACCAAAACCAAGGAGAATGTTCCTTTTTCGGATATTTAGTCCCTCGGGCCCAAAAAAGGGATAAAAGTACACCTGATAATACTCTTCTAGCAAACCAAAGTTCCTAGAGGATACCTTTATTCGTAAAATCAGCCATCCAGATCGAAAAAGGGGTAAACTACTATCGGACAGATGTGCCTTGAAATTTGAGTTTGGCGAGCGTGAAGGGAAACAAGATCGCTCGACAATCTTTTCATTTTTAGAGAGTATAAAAAAGGGATTAAAGAATACTCCATGGGGATACTTTTCTCAAGTAATCTAGACGATGTCGAAAAGAATAAATACAGTATCATTGGATGTTTCTTTCAAATTTTAAAGTGAGCTTGAAAGACAACAAAACGTGCTCATTAGTTAGTCTCGAGGGTAACGCCAAGAATGATGATTAGAAAAAAGAATGAGGATTCTATATGTAATCATGACAGGACTAATCGAGGACTCCCAAGCCTATAGTCAAAACTGACAGCATGAACGCCAAAAATGTAGCAAAGGATCTACCTAGGGTATCCATGTAAAGGTAGGCTTTACTGCCTAATTATGACACTTCTAGAGCAGCATAGAAGGTTTTGTGTTGCACTTCAGTGGGGTCGATCCTATGGAAAATAGGAATAGACAATGAGATGTAGAAAGTGTGAATGAAATCCTAACTTATATGAAAAAGTTGGAAAAATTTACTTTTACCAAAAGGATGTCAAAATTGTAACCAATCCCAAAAATAATTACCAAACCAAAAGGAGAAAAGTACCAGAACGACCAATAGATAGCTAAGAAGTGAATTCGAGTAACCACCAAGCTGGGAAAAATGACAAAGGGGACCAAACAAGGGGAAAAAGAGCCAAAACATTCTATAAATAGAGGTGGACAACTCATTTTTACCATTGCAAATTGGAAATTAACCAAAAGGTCAAAAAATGCCTTCGTTAAAAGAGTGGATTCTGGGAGCTACTGTGGATGAAACAACCTTCTATTTGGACCAAGTAAGTACAAACTACCTATTATTTCATTTCAATACTTCCTTATTAGTTTAATTTTGAGTTTAGGAGGGGTGCACTCTTGAAAAAATGGCATTCATGCATGTACTCGGATTTTCCAAGGCCAGCCCGCATATGTACTCGAGTAGAATAATAAGCAACCCGAGTACATGCATGATTGTGTAGTAAACAACCCACGTACACCCTCCTTTGCATTGAAAAAATATAAAATTAAGTATTAAATCCTCTCCACTTTTTTCATGTGAAAGGATGTATTTTCATTGGAGGGAGAGAGAGCATGAGGAGCTTGATATCTTGGTCGAGGAGGACCCTATGGCCATCACTGTTAAGCCCTAATATTGGCCCATTACCCCTTAATTGGGGCATATTAGATTAGTAATGTTATTTTATTTATGTCGGCTTTAGGCCATTAGTTGTAATTTAGATTAGTAATGTTATTTTAATTATGTCGGCTTTAGGCC
>SNQJ01S0032403.1:58664-78559 GCA_010110895.2 Picea sitchensis | reverse complement strand
AGGGAGATCTGATTCTGGTCTATGCATAGACCAGAATCACTAAAGGCTGAGGTAACAAGTTCACTAACATGCCTTCTCATTATGGTAAACTCTAAGGGGTATAGATGGATTTAGTACATTAGCTGAGAGCACCATCCACTACAACAAATCCTTGTGATTTGCTCCCTTTTTTCTCCTTTTTTAGCTTCCAAAGATGGTTTTAGTGTATTTTTCTTCAATTTTTTGAACAAGTCGGCGCTATTTATCAGGATGGAGCTATTCATGGCGGTTTTTTCCCCAAACACAAAAATTAGGTGCTAATAGCATTAGGAATTTCTCCCCATTTAGCACCAGAAATTGTGCCCCATTTAGCACCAACAATTGTGCCCCATTTAGCATCAGCAATTGAGCCCCATTTAGCACCTAATTTAGCACCCCAGTTAGCACCACAAAATGCACTAGAAGTAGCATAGGATGTATCCAAATTAGCCTAAATAGTTAATTAGTTGAGGTGTTGGGGGTTAAGTGGATAGGGGATTTGAGTATTTAGAGATTTGGGTACAAGGATTAAGGGTTAATGGATTAGGGGTTAGGGTATAAGGTATTAAGGGTCAAGAGCTAAGGGATTTGGTGCTTACAAGTTAGGTAGTTTAATGATTAATGGATTAGGGATTATGGGCTTGGGGATTAATGTTTAAGTTCTTAGTGCATAGGGGTTTATGGATTAAGGGATTAGGGATTAGTGAGAAGTGTTTAAGGATTGATGGCTTTGGGGTTATGGATTTAGGGATTTTGTGTTAAGGGATTATTGATTAACTAAGGTTGATGGCTTAAGGGTTAATTAAGGATTAGGGATTAACTAGGATTTAAGGGTCAATGGATCAGGGGTTAGGGGAGTTAGGGCTTTGTTGGAACTCTCTTGAAATTTCATGGAACCTCTTCCAGCACACCAATCACCAATGTCATCCACTGATGTCACATTGTGAGTAGTGAATGGGGCCAACGTTGAAATTTCTTCAAACTGTTACTGCATGCGTTGAAGTTTGACACGGTTAGAATAAACATAATATCCTTAACGGTATGTGAGGGTTTCAAGACTCGAGCATACTTGATGTCCCCACATAATCTTTGAGATCGTCCACATTTGCATGAACATTCATCATGTAGTCTCATTATCATATTTTGTCATTCACATCTATGGAATGCTTGTCGAAACTCTCTTAAAATGTCATGGATTAACATATTCCAAACACATCACCAATGGCATTCATCAATGTCGCATGGTGAGCAGTGAATGGGGTTTAGCATCAAATGTGCCTAAATAGTTAATGAGTTGAGGTGTTGGGGATTAAGTGGATAGGGGATTTGAGGATTATGGGATTTAGGGATTTGGGGTACATGGATTAAGGATTAAGAGAATTAGGGATTAAGAGTCAAGAGATAAGGGATTTGGTGCTTATAGTTTAGGTAGTTTAATGGTTAATGGCTTGGGGATTATGGGCTAGGGGATTAATGTTTAAGTGCTTAGGGCATAAGGTTTTATGGATTAAGGCGATTAGGGATTAATGTTTAAGTGTTTAAGGGTCGATGGCTTGGGGGTTAGGGGATTTAGGGATTTTGTGGTAAGGGATTAGTGATTAACTAAGGTTGAGGGCTTAAGGGTTTAGGGATTAGGGATTAGCTAGGATTTAAGGGTCAATGGCTTAGGGGTTTGGGGATTTAGGGATTTTTTTGTAAGGTATTAGTGATTAACTAAGGTTGAGGCCTTAAGGGTTTAGTTATTAGGGATTAACTAGGCTTTAAGGGTCAATGGATTAGGGGTTAATGTTTACGTAAAAATTTGGCATGGTTAGATGAGACACATTCCTTGATGGTATGTGATATATGGTATATGGTGCCAGGTACTTATGTTGAGATGAGGATGCACTCAACATCCTTAGAGTGTGATCTACATTCAAGGACATGAATAGATCATTAAGGAAAACATCAATTGTCATAGAATAAGGAAGTAATCCTATGTGTCTTCATGAACATATGTTGATATAAAATGGATGGAAGAAGCATACAAGTAATCCTATTTTATTCTGCCAACAATTCATACCATCTCTTGAACACTTTAACGATATTGCAAAAGGTGATTTGTATTGACACAAATAATACTAAACCATTTCAAAGACTAGGCCACAATAATCATCATTTTTTAAACATGGATTACAAATAATTATGAAATCTATAATTCTTGGTCATTAACATCATTGTCTGCAAAAATGTCATCTAGTGTATCATTGTCAATGTTCATACGATCTTTCAAGTAGTTAATATTATCATCATCCTCATCTTGACTTGCATCATCTTCATTGTCATTGAAATTTGACTGTAGATCATCCATATTGTTACCAGATGTATTTGGATCATCAATCTGTATACCATCCATATTGTTGTCTTCCATAACATCATCTAACTCTGAAATGTTGTCTTCTTGTGCCTGAACATAACCATCTTTAGCATCATCATGGATGTTAATTTCTTCGATGTTCTCTAATCCATCTCTCTCATTCCGTTCGCTATCATTTTTTTGCTCAGTATCCACTAATGCATCATCAAATACATGCCTTAATATTGGATCATAATGTATGAAAAACAACCATTTTGGGCCCAGAATATCTTCCTAGAAAAATACATGCACATGAACGAGTACAATATACATATATTAGACATATGTTATAACAATTTTATTGATTCATAAACACATGGATATATTCACAATAAACAATGTATTAATACATTATTGATCATTACTTCTTATTACAGTTTTAGTTAAAGAAATACATGCTCACAATGAATTGGTAGAACATAAGGCTCCTTATCCTCCGGTAGGAACCTTGAGGAATCTATAGAAAACAATCCACTATGGGTATCATGTCTTCGTGTCCTCTCAAATTCTTCATACCATCTACACTTAAAAATACAACATTTAAAAGAGCGATAATCCAACTCAATAATTTCTTGTATTTTCCCAACATATTGTAGATTTCCTTCAATAATATTCTTATCTTTTGAGCTTGATCGACTGGATTGCTTCAAGTCAACCATTATTCCACAATTGAAGGATTGTCTCTTTACATCTACATGTTCTACACGATAATTTCGACCATGTTCCCACATTGTTGGATATTTCCTCGCCTATAAAAGACCATTTATTTTGGTTAAAACAAATAAAATCATGAATATTAAATAGTTAATAGTATCAAAATTGTAAGGAAACAACATTTTGTAAAATTCCAATTGTACCTTTCTTTCACATCCTCTAGACATTTTGATTTCATCTTTTGTTATGTTTGAATCTATACCCGCATCTTCTATTTTATTTTGAATTTGTTCAGTAACCCATTCTAGTGTGAAATCTTTGCCTCATTCCCCTTGTATATCAATAGGAAATGGGGTATTCCTTGGGTTTGATCTCTTTCCTTGCTTCTAACACTTCTTCTCTTTTTTTATCATACAAATCAATCCAGTTGTTCATAAAGTCCATGTGGTACATAATGAACTTTTTGAGTATAGCACTTTCGTCTACACCTATTACATGTCAGCAAGTTTATTTCAAACTTCAAAGGCCATTTTGTTAATTTGATAAATAAATTATAGATTAAATTAATGATTGCAATAAAAACAACCAGAATGAAAATGAGTTTACCTACTAATTTCTACTTGAACACCATTAGATTGTGTTTTTTCTCCATCAATAATATGTGATGCTCGTTCTTCATCCCAGAAGTGTGGCCCATCTTCAAAATCCTTACCAAGGAATTCACATAGGAAGAAAAATGCTTGATTCAATACATACCCTTCAGCCATGCAACCCTCTGGATGTGACTTTTGTCGGACATATCTTTTTAGATTTTTCATATATCTCTCAAACAAAAACATCCACCTCGTTGATATGACACCCTCCAATTCAATGTCATCGACTAGGTGCATATGTAAATGGACTTGTAGGTCCATGAAAATTTTAGGGAGATCTTTCTCAAATACACATACAATTTATGCAATTTTCTTCTTCCATTTTGGCACTTCACATTCGTGGATCTCCTTGGATGTCACCCACCTAATATAATAATAGTAAATTAGTATGAACCTTTAGGAAAAAATTAAAATTAAATATAATATCTCTATGTCTCTCACACATGAAAATTCCATACCACATGCCTTGCAAATGTTGACAATTCACTTATGGAATTCCTCAAGTCAACAATGAGACATGAATCCCCCCTAATTGCCAATGGCATGATATGATGTCAAACATATTTATGAAATGTCATTAGTTATTTTTGTCACACAATAGAATATCAGAATATATAAATGATGATATATAATACCTTCATAAAATTATGAAAATCATGTGTTTTAAATCCTATGATATGTCCATCATCTATAAAATATTTAACCAATGATGACCCATAGTCAATAGGTGTCCTTATTAAACGTATGACATTTTTTAGTTGTTCTAGATATTTATTTTTCAAAATCCATGCAGCTTTTTCATATGATTATTTTCCCTGTTTGGCCACAAATGTTTTCTATCTAATTTGGTACGTGAAAGAACAATATCTCCCCTCGAAGACAAGGTGTCCTTATCTTTGCCTGATATATGTCAAAATATTGAATATGGGACATTTTTGAAGATGTGCATATGATCTAATAGGTGAGATATTAATAGATCCTTCCAGTAAGGGAGATCATAAAACGTGGATTTCCTTTTCATCCCTTCTAGCATCTTAATTACAACTTGTTCTGGTTCTTCAATAGAATCACCCCCATCAAAAAAATCCTACCAAGCTTTCAATTCATCATCTTCATACTTCTTAATCCAATTACCTGGACCCATAATCATGGGAGGGCCTCTATTTTCAACTTTTCCATCAAAATGATTCTTATGGCGGTTTCTAAACCTATGATCCAGTGGTTGAAAAACCCTGTTGTTTGCATAAATAAATTTATGTAGATCTTTAGAATACCTCCCTTGAAATTGTTCTTCACATCTTGGGCATGAAAATAACCTCTTTGTTTTAAGCCCTACAATTCAATAAGTAAGGTTAATAACATAAAAATAATAGTATAAAATTGAGTATGAGAGTTGGGATGAAAAAACAATATTAGTGTAAATACGTAAAAAGCATTGTCTTACCGAAACAAACACCAAGTCTTGGGAAATCATGAATAGTCCAACATAGCACACCATACAACATGAAGGACCTATTTGATGGAGGACTTGATATGTCATACATTATTATGCCTTTCCATAGCAGTTTCATCTCATCAATAAAAGGCCCAAGATAAACATCCATGTTTTTAACTTGACGTTTTCCTAGAACAATGAGAGTCAGCATAAGGTTCTCCTTTCTAACATTCATCCATGGGGGAATATTGTATACTATCAATCTGACTAGCCAAACACTATATTTTGAGCTCATGAAATAAAATGGGCACACTCCATCAATTGCAAGACCAAACCTGATACTATGAGGTTCATCTTTGAATTTTCTTGGCCATTTTTCCTCTATGTGTTTCAATTCTTTGGAGTCGGATGAAATTCGCATGAATCCATATTTACTCCTATTCTTTTCATGCCAGTCCATCAATTGTGCAAGTGAATTGAAACAAAACATTCTTTGAATTCTAGGTATAACTGAAATGTGATGTAAAACTTTCTTTGGAACTGTAGGACCTTGTACATCTGTACGATATCTATTCTCTTTGAATACAGGGATTATACCTTGTCTCAATATTCATCTCTATATAAAATGAAATCATTTATTCATGAATGAATTTTCTTATATTCAATCCCCAACTCAACCATAAACTGACACGCCTCTTTGCAAGTTGATGGAAACACATTCTCTTCAGGAAATATTTTGGTTTTTAGTGCCCTGTAATATTTCCAAAGATTAGATCAATTGAGTGTTTGACTTATGATGAACATGTTTTATATGTCAATATATATTAGGACTATTCATAAATGAATTACATACAACAATTGACAATGCATTGTAAGAAATAGATTCAACTCACTTCAGTAGGGAAGTGAATCATTTGTCTGACCAACCAAATAGTGTCTTGATTTCTAATAATATTAATGTGCATGCCAGTTTTCAGGTTCTACTTGCACCAAATTTGAACACGGGAGTCGTTTTTACTTGCCTGATTAAGTCTTTTAGGTTGTTATCATCAACATTACGTTGGTTGTAATTACCCCTGCTATCATTGTTACTATTATCCATATGATCATTGTTGTCATCATTGTTTCCATCCCCAAAGAAACTTGTAAGCATTTCATTCGATCATTCTTCATGCACTTCATTTTCACTATCATGATCATCATCAATAAGGCTAGGTGGC
The DNA here is from genome assembly GCA_010110895.2 of Picea sitchensis. Taxonomy (NCBI): domain Eukaryota; kingdom Viridiplantae; phylum Streptophyta; class Pinopsida; order Pinales; family Pinaceae; genus Picea; species Picea sitchensis. The sequence continues at coordinate 72,184 of SNQJ01S0032403.1, read as the reverse complement.
ATGTCATCAATGTATGCTAATCTCATCAGCTGTTCAAATTTCTCAAGTGGTAGAATTCTCTTTAAATATGATCTTTTCACCTTGGTATGGTTTAAAGGATGGTTTGGATCATCTCATCTAGATCTTAATAGACCAGTTGGATCTTGGGTATTAGTAGCCATTATTTCATCATCATATTCTACTTATAAACAAGCACAACCATTATTTAATGTTTGGCAACAATTGGATAAATACTAAATGTATCAATTTCAAAGAAATTTAATCAAATATGGATTAACAAATTATAATATAAAAGGTATGAACATATATACATCAATATAATAGTCTTGACCAACCTCTTTTTCAGTGAAATTATTTGTTGTGTCTGGAGGATCCATTGTCATATCCTCTTCCACCCACTGCGTTCTTTGTGATTTAATATTTTTAGGTCCACACCCACATACATATCTCTTTTTTATTTTGCTAGTTGAATGCCTAAGCTTTTCACTTGCTCCAATATGCATCTGAAATAATCAACAATATGCCTGATAATTTATTTCAATATTGGATAATACACTATAAATTTTAATAATATTGTGAAAAAGGATGGGCGTATCACAAAATTCTTCCTAAGATAAGTCAAAATTTGATTACATGTTGTCCCGTGACATCCATTGTGTCCTTATTTGATATGACATGATCTGTTTCCATGGTCTCGTCTGGCCCTTATAATACACAACATATTCCATGATGTTTAGTACACCAATTATATCATTTCAACCAATATGCTATCCAACACAAAACCTCACTTTACTCATATATTTGACATATTTATATAACATAGTTTATATAAATTTATCTCTTCTATGTTGTAGTATTTGTGAATTCATAAACACCATACTCCTTTTGTTGAGGTTGATTTGTCTTCTTACCTTTATTGTATCTGCAGATTATGTATCCGATTCTATGGCCACCCACTTTCCTCTTGTTGATTTAGTAGGGCTACGCCATCCACGTCCTCTATCCATGGCCTCCTTTGGATCCTGTAATACACAACAATGACATTAGTCACATAACATATATGCACCAAGAGAATGTTGTTGATATTATCTTATTTTGATATTATATTATTTTCAAACTTTCTATCAAATTGATTCTTTCCTTCCTTGACATGACATGCCTTGATTTGACATGCCATCTCTAGACTTGCCATGCCTTTCCTTGAAAATCCATGCCTTGCCTTCACATGTATTGCCTTGCCTTCACATGCCATGCCTTGCCTTTCCTTGACTTGCAATGCCTTGCCATGCCTTGCCTTTCCATTCCATCTCTTGCCTTGACATGTCTTTCCTTGCCTTCACATGCCTTTCCTTGACATGCCTTGCCTTACCTTGGCATGCCATTCCCTTGACTGAAGAAATGTCCTTGATGCCTCTTCTCATAAATCTTAATAAAGCAATCTCACCATGGAAATATTTCCGTGCAAGCGAGGTTGTGAACCAAGTTTGGAATTTCAATATATACTCACCATGTTGTACATCTTACCATGGCATTTTCCATCAATATCTAGGCTTCAAATTTGAATCTATAGAAGACATTGATATATCATATCTTCAAGGAGACCATATTTAAGCTCAATAGCTCATCAAGATTATGCATTTATCATTTGAGGTTATTCCATGGTATGTAGGGGAAGACAAGAACAATAATTAATTTAGAGTTCATGACCTACCATGGTCATCCACTGCCATAAAGGACTACAAAAAAAACAAGTTAAAACTCCATGAATATACAATATAAAACTTACAACACAAAAGGGAAAGAAAAAATTTCAAGGATTAGATACAAGGACATGATAGTGTAACATTATGTACATACATTAACCTTCTCGAACACAGTATCGAAATTCATTATCCATGCATATATCTTCTAACATGTATCAATGCAAAATGTTCTCACTCACTCATAAAGCATCCATTCCTTATATAGTTCATGGAAGGAAATTTCTCAGAGTTACAAAGATAAAAAAAAATATAAAGAGATGGAGTATGGAATTCAATCTACAAATGAAAAGGCCATCTCAATATCCCATATTGAAGTTGCATACAGATTTCAAACATTAGATTTCATCTTCATACATGATTGATGATGGAGATTCAGATTCCAATTCAAAAATATCAAGGAGGGAACCTTAAAAGATCAATAAACCCTACTCTATTTTGAGCGAGCCTAAAGTCTAGATACTGTGTATATAGTATAGGTCAAGTTTACTAACTACCCATAGCAAGCAATCTAATATGAATGGTTCTTCTCATTTAAAATTCAAAAGAATCATTGTTATTTCCAAAGAAACAAAATTGCACATTACACAACGTCTTGAACATACAAGAAAAATATAATATTTTGAAAAGTTCCAAATCGCTCTCATATCTCCAAAGTAATTATCAAAGAGGCATGTTGAATCCAAGAACAACCTATATCCAAGAAATGAATATGCATACAACCATCATTTCGAGGAAAACTGGATATAGTAACAAGAAACAAGGATTGTGATACAAAATAAAGTATAGATTTTTCCAGCTCCCATGTGTTGATTTCAAATGGAAACTCAATCATGCACAACAGCCACAGGGATGTTGTGCATGCCAATTTCTCGAAGCCTAAACCCTTGGGATGATTTTAGAGAGCTTGAGTTTGTCAAATATTTAAAGTATTGATAGAGCCAAATTTAATGTCAAGAGAAGGTAAACAGTGTAAATCCGAGTTTCCAAAACTCAAAGCCTAGCACCCTAAGATGATTGAAGTAAAGTGATTGATTCTATTTAAGAGTCTAAATATTTTCAGAGCCCAAGTTAACATGGAACCTACAAACCCTTCTAAAGTGAATGACGCATTCCAAAAATCCAATTGGTTGGAATACTTGAGCATTCCTTATTATTTTTTACAATCTCTAAGAGAAATGAGTTCTAAAGTGTAGGTAGGAAAGGTGGATGCATTAGCCCATCATAGGATTATCAAGCTAATTGTACATGATACATTGGATGGACAAAGTTTCAAAATCACTTGGGATAAGTTATTAACCATTAGAAAAGAAGAATTATTGTCCCTGCAAACTAATATGAACCAAGAGGTAGCCCAATAGAATCTATGAAGAATACAAATATTGGAGGAAAGGCATGTATGAGCAAAAGAGGAGAACACAAAAGAAGAAAAAAATAAAGGAGGAAGAAAAATAAGTGTCTAATAGAAAATAGGAGAATGATAGGGATGTTGCTACTAGTTTGGTCCATATGGGCACACCATATAGAAGTCCCCTCAAAATTACTTTAGGCAACCCATAGGGAGGGAAACAAGGTAGAGCCACAAGGGAAAGGAATATGTCCCAAGTAACAAACAAGTTGTCTATTATTGAAAACAAACCTACCATATACATTGACGAGGACATACCTTCTATCCCAACAAAGGATTTGGGAGAATCCCATGGGGAACTTATGCTAAGAAGAATATACCTAGCATAAAGGACCCCATTGTCCAATTAAAAAAATCTAGGGAAAAATCCCTAAGGTGGAAGATAGTGGCAGAAGACAAAAGGAAGTTAGAAATTACAACTATGGTAAACTCCAACCACAACTGGGAAGCATACTGTGGACTTATAGGAAAAATTCTAAATCTTTAAAATGTAACATTTGGAGGATAGGAAACAAGTAGAGAATGAGAACGAGGATTTAAAAACAACATTGGAAAAACAAAGAAGGGAGGTTGAAGATAAAGTGGAGAAAATTGAGGAACTAGAAGAAATTTCCCATAAGACCATTGAATTGGAAAAGGACATGCTCTCTTGAATGCCTCCTGCAAGAACATACACCTTTTTTTTCAAAGAGAAAAGGTTCAAGCATCAACTAGGACAAATTTCAAAGAGCCCCCCTCATGAATTGGACACTCAAAAAGAGTTCACATAGGCATATCAATGATGCAATGAAGAAGATAAAAATAATCTTTATGAGTTCTATCTCCACAATTTTTTGATGCCACACCCTTGCAAATGGTCCCCTAATCCCTATGTGGGGAATATCCAAATCAGGGCATTTTTCTCCTAGGTAAAAAATGAGGAGAAAGGGTTGTCAAGGCACAAAGATACAAGAATAAATAGTTGAATAACAGCCTTTAGGTGATGTCTAAAACCACAACATGACATGAATAAATACTCAAAAACCATGAAAGGTTGAATTCTAACATAGATTTAGTGAACATGCTTGAGGAAAAGTTGAAGGGGGAAAATATACATTGTGAAGTCATGGTGAATAACTCAAAAGATAAATCGGTGAATCTTTTCCAAAACAAGTGGGAGGAGAGTCCACTTACCTTGAGAAATATGGAGCCTCACTTTACATCTAATTTGAAAGTTTCTTTCTTCAAGATCGGCCTATACATTGATACCCTTAAGATAATGAAGCTTAATTGGATAGGACTTACATTCAAATATCCGTTACTCCTCCATCAATCCATTCCCTCCTGCTAGTCTATGATGGAGATGGATGAAGAAGAAGAGAAAAATATATGGGGTGACATAGAGATAAGGGTAGGATATCATAGAAGGGATGGAGTTACCCAAATTGTAGCTTATGAATTCAGGTAGATAGCACACATGGATCAACAATCAAAGTAGGAGGATTGAGCAAGGCAAGGATCAAATTTTGAGGGACTGTTTGTTGCACATGGGAATGCAAAACCTATAGCTAGGGGGTAATTATGGGCCTCTATATTGTATTTTATTTATCCCATTCTATATAAACATTTAATATTTTTTCCCTACAACTAGACCTTCATATGAAAAATTTGTGTATTTTAATGATCATTAAGGTTTTTGTGACATTTGCTTGTCATTCTATGCTTAATTTGCTTAAGTAATAAGTATGAATGTGATGCGCATTGATCTTGAACCCCAACTGATTATATGGTTTACAAAAACCAAATTGATTATATGGTTTACAAAGAGTCTAGTCTATTATTTATTTTTTGTTTTCCTTTACTATTCGGCTCTAAATTGGGCACCATTAGCGTCAGATTTAGCATCGTCCAGTGGACAAAATGAAATCAACTTGGGGTGCTAATACGACGCTAATGGCACCCAATTTAGAGCCGAATAGTAAAGGAAAACGAAATTCATTATTCAGATAACACGAAATTAAAAAAATAATAGAGCCCGCGCACCCAAAACGAAAATGAAAATAATAGAGCACCAAATTTGGATAACATGAAATTAAAAATAATAATATATCCCGCACACCCAAAAGAAAGATTTTGTGCATTCATGATACTCCAGTCACAATTTTAGATCCTACGCACACCCTTCATGATACTCCAATCACAATTTTAGATCTCGCGCGCATCCAAAAGCAAGGGTTTATGAATTCTCGAATCTCATACCCAAAGAACCACCCAGAGAAAAGGCACGGGCAAGCATGGGAAGATCCTCACCCACAGAGACAGATGCAGTTGATTGATGCAAAGGAACAATAAGAAGGTAGGGGAAATCCTGGGAAGATCATCACCCGTAGAGACAGAGGCATTTGATCGACGCAAAGGAACAATAAGAAAGACCGTTGATGATCTATATCCACCCACAGATGATGAACATTAAGGAACAATAAAAAATCACCACCCACAGATAATATATATCCACTTTATCTGGTTGACATGTAACCAATTGAGCGATCTATAATCCCACCAACTGTTTCAACGCATATAGAGCAAAGAGAGGGATTCTTCACAGTCTATAGGAAAACAATTCGCCCTAGGACGTCAAAAAATGTCAAGCAGTAGAGGGAAACGAGCAAAGGGATTTGACTCTTGCCATAATGAGGTATTTCGTACTCAATTTATAGATTTTTGCATGTTTCCATTGCTTGTTTGAATTGTATTTTTTAGTTTTTTATTTCAAAATTATAAAAGAAGAAATTTCCTCTGTATATATAGGGTTTATTATTTTTATTTTTAAATTTAAAATAAGAAATTTATCGTGCATACATAGGGACATGACCCAGAGAAATTGAAAGAGGCAATGGATTCTATATTGGGGGTAGAAGTCGTGAAGAAACTAGAAGGTATGGACTTGTCCATGCTTTCCAAATATGTTGAAGAATGATCTACTAAAGGCATTGAAACACTCCAACCAAACCAACCCTCTCAAAGAGAATCGATTGATTCCCATCAATTCCTGGATCGTGCAAAAGATAAAGGAGAAATTCAATCTCAATAACCTCTAATAATGTGGAATGGGGAGTAGAGACGTGCACTCTTGGGTCACAAATTTATTCCACTACCAGTATGTGTTATGCATCTTGCATTGGTACATACAAAAGAAAGGTAGAATATGATGTTGTTTCTGGGAATATCGAAATGACAGATAACATGAAAGTGTTCATGCATAGGTTGAAAGAATCATGCCTTCAACGCTTCAAAGAGCATCTACATATTCCATTCTCGAAGATACCCTTGCACCTTCGAAAAGAAGTCATGAGTGACATGGAGACTAAATTTGGGATAGGTTGGTTAGTAAAGAAAAGAAAAAAAACAAATGACTCAAATTCGTTGCAACCAAACGAAAAAGATAAAAGGAATTCCTCTCAATCTAAGGAACAAAAGAAGGCCAATTGATGTAAGTGTGAAAGTATGGAAATATCTCGTGAAATCATATGATAGAGCGGATGAACAGAGGAAGTCCGATGAGGAGAGCATACAAGTATTTGAATTTTCGACACTAGATTATTTCAAATTCATTAAACGATTTTTATATTTTACTGGTGCATAATCTAAATTGAATTAGTGTATGTTTCAGGAGAAGGCCACGAAGGCCAGGCTTGCCAAATTTCGTGCCACACATCATAGTGACCAAATAGGATTAAGAGCCTCTATATGCAAGTTTGTAAGTCCTGGGAATATCTGAAATGATATTTTCTTAAAATTTTGTACAAAAAAGTAAATGATTGCATATTAATTACTTTAACTATTCCATCTTCCATGTTTTGATAGGATCAACAATATGGTCATTATCCATCACAATATGAATTCAAAATGATACAGAAAAAAAAGTGGTCTGATTTTGTTATCTAGATGGAGAATGAGGTATCATTAGTTGACTTTCAATAACTTAGTTGGATATTGTTATGTTAATATGTCAATTTGAATTTCTTGTGTTGAGTTGTTCATTTATGTGTAGCTTGAGTCAGAAGTCTCTATTGCAACTATAAAAAAAAATTGGCCCCTTTTCTCTCTTTCTCTTATAGAGCCTTAGAAGAATGGCATGGTCAAATAAAATAAAAATTTGTATTGATCCGTGTTTCCCTTCATGAGAATATTTATCCTAATAGGGTTGGAATGGATTGATAATAACAAGGACTAGAGTCCTCTAACTCAAATCCCTTATCATATTCTCACTTTCATCCTTCTTGTTTGTTGGTGGGGTAAATATAGAATGTAGCTCTCCTTTTAAGAAAAGGGTGTATTTTGGAGTGGATCTCATCCATAGGCCTTTAGGTCCTTTATCAATAATTAGTAGCTCAGATGGGCCTTGTTCATATTTTTCCATATCTTTGATGTCCTTGAAACCCATGGTTTGAATCATGGTAAAGCCCTGTTGTTAGGTTTATATTTCTCATGTATTATAAAAATCATATTCATCCTCATCATTATCATGTACCTCATCATGATTTTAACCCCCTTCTCCTCATCTAAAAGGAGTCATGTTTCCAATTACACCGTGCCTCAGATCGATGAAACACCAGTTTTGATGGACTCCTAGCACTGGATTCCAGCTAGGGGGACCCCTCTTTTTTGATTTCGTCGCCCATAAAAGTGTTTGTTAGAGGATATTTGGAACTAGGGTTTAGCTCAGTGAGGAAAAATGTAAATCCGACACAAGGGGTCAACTTTCAAAGCCCATGTGTCGGGCGATTATGCGCATCTCAGTTATGTGGGCATTGGTCATACACACCTTCCGGAGCTTATGAAACTCAATTACGTCGCCCGGTTATGATTTTGTGCCCCGAGACCAGATTGTCATTGTGTCCCTGAATGGCTTCAGTAGGCGAGTTGCAACTCACCATAGCAACCAAATTGTGCCTCGGATCAATGAAACATTAGTTCTGTTGGACTCCTAGCATCGGATTCCAACTAGGGGGACCCCTCTCCTATGAGTTCGTTGCCCAGAAAAGTGTTTGTTAGAGGATCTTTGTAACTAGGGTTTAGCTCAGTGAGGTACAATGCAAATCCAACACAGGGGGTAAACTTTCAAAACCCCTTTGGTGGGTGATTTTGGGTACCATGTTTGTGTGGGCATTGTTCATACACACCTTCCGAAGCTTACAGAACTCAGTTACGTCGCCCAGTTGTGATTTTGTGCCCCCGTACCAAATTATCATTATGTCACTAAATGGCTTAATGAGGCAATTTGCAACTTTCCATAGCACCCAAATCATGCCTTGGATCGACGAAACGCTAATTTTGTTGGACTCCCGGAACCAGATTCTAGCTAGGGGGACCCCTCTCCTCTGATTTTGTCGCCTAGAAAAGTGCTTGTTAGAGGATGTTCAGAACTAGGGTTTGTCTCACTGAGGCACAATGTAAATCCGACACAGGGGGTCAAATTTCAAAGCCCCTGTGTTGGGAGATTGTGGGCACCATGGTCATGTGGGAATTGGTCATACACACCTTTCGGAGCTTACGAAACTCAGTTACGTCGCCCGGTTGTGATTTTGTGCCCCCAGACCAAATTGTCATTGTGTCCTTGAATGGATTTAGTAGATGAGTGGTAACTCTCCATAGTGCCCAAACCATGCCTTGGATCGATCAAATGCCAGTTCTATTGGACTCCTGGCACCAGATTCTAGCTAGGGGGACCCCTCGCCTGTGATTTCGTCACCCAAAAAAGTGTTTGTTAGAGGATATCTGGAACTAGGGTTTATCTCAGTGAGGCACAATTCAAATCCGGCACATGGGGTCAACTTTCAAAGCCCATGTGTCGGGTGATTGTGGGAACCGTGCTCATGTGAGCATTGGTCATACACACCTTCTGGAGTGTTATCGCTATGTGATTTCTAGAGGTTGTAGAAAAAATGACATAGGTAACCACAAAACCACTTTGGAAGCTAGGATCTAATTTAGATTTGTTTGGATTAAAATATTAGGCTAGTTATGATAGTTCAGGGTTTGTTTGTTTCATTTGAATTGTTTGGATGACTAAATTCTTAAATTACCATTGGGCTATGGAGTCTGTCTCTTAAAATAGGGATCTATTTCAGTTTTTATAAAGTTTCGTCACAAGGAAAGGTAATTGAACTAATTGGATCTTGTAAATTTGGGTGAAGTGAATAGGAAGAAGTGAAAGAAATTCCATTAAGTAAAAGAGAAATTAAGAATTCATTTACTTAATTTCAGTTGAAAACATAGAAATTATTCAAACCCAAAAGCAAAGTATATTAATATAAAAAAAAATCTTCAACCTTCTCTTGAATAATTCAGATTAGAAACACATAAGAATGAAAAACAAAGAAAGTAAAACATAAACACAGATAGATGCACTTCACCAACAGTTTGACACAAGAATCATGTGAAAGAGCCTTCTTTATTACTGATCAATCCACTTGAATTGTACAATAGTCTTCTTGGATGCAAAAGTCAACCCCTCATACTTCAAAATGAGAAGTATTTATAAATTTATTTACAAAAGATCTTATCATCACTGATAAGGATATATTTTAGGAATATCTAAACTAAATCTATCTCTAATCACAAAAATATAGGATTGTTTAGATCTGCTCAGATTTCTTGCACTGTTTTGATGGAAGTTGTTGATGATCTTTCCTTTGACTCATGTTGCGATGTTGGTCCTTGCTGCTGAAAAGTAGAACACATATTTACTCAAGTAACTCACACAATTTGTCCCACCTATTTCACTTGGGATTGACAATTTGAGTAATTTCCTATAAATTTCATCCACCTCTGTGTATTTGCAAAAAGTAGGCGTGGTGATGAAAATGTATTTGATCTTGTGCTTAATGTTCAAGTCAAACTCCAGTGTTTCCAGGAACGCTTTCTCAATGATGCTTCCTTGTATTCCTATGAAGTTTGAATTATCCTTTGCCACTGTCATTAACTTCTTGTTATAATCAGACAAGGTAATTAACTTGTCATTTAGCACTAATAAACCAGGTATCCCTTTCTTGTTTAGCACCTCAAATTTGTTGAAGAACCTCTGCACACCTATTTCCATAACCTGAAAATTTTCTTCCAATTGCAACATGAGGTTTTTCTTAGTTAGAACCCTTCTTATTTCCAGGATAGTTTCAATTTTGTCCTCTATCTCTATCTCCTCTAACTCCTGTTTGTTTTTAGAATTTAGAAACACGATGAGATACGTGGCTTCTGTTGGATTTTCTCCCAATTCTTCCTTAATTCTTTCAATGGCTCCTCTAGCTTTCTGAATTAACTCGTGTTGCTCAAAGATAATTTGTATAGAGGGACAAATCTCTATCATGGATTTATTGATGTCTATTCATATATTTCCTTAGCTTGGGCTAAGGTATTAAACATGATTGTTTATTTTCCTAATTGGTGTAGTCGTTAACTGAGCCTATGAGATTTTTGTACTTCGACCTTATGAGAAGTATTGATCCTTGTTTTATGTTCCTGTAATGACTTTACTTGCTCCTATAACCTTTTGATTTCTACTCCTTGTATGGACATGTCCACCATAGATTTCACAAATTTATCTGAGGCATCTGAAGTTTGTGTTGGGGTTCATGTTGATGTAGAAACTTTTGATGTTCTTATCTTTGTAAGAGGCACTACATCTAGTGGAACTATGGCTAACTGTGCATTCTTATATTTTTACTTGATCATTTTATCCATCTCTGCTTCCATTTCCCTAATCTATGCATTTTTCTCCATAATTAACTTAAGCATTTCTTCTTTTTGGCTCTCTGTCTTAGCCACCTCTTTAGTCCGTGAATCCTCTGTTTCTGGTAATTTTAACTGTTTCCTGAGTGTTTTTATGTCAATATTATTCTTCTTAATCAATTATTTTGTTTCTTTGACATTAGTTGGGTCATATCCAATCTTGAGTACTAATTCTTCCAATGATTTTATTTTATTATCCTTGGCAAAAGAAGAGATATTTTCAATCTTCAATTGAGACTGGATATTGGTCAGTGATGCCTGTAATTTGGAAGATGTTATTGCATTGTTTTTCAGTGTTGAATAAATCATCTCCCCTGCATGTCTGTGCATATCCATATGATCAATAGGATGGATATCCTTTGTATCAAATTCAAATGAAGTATTCTTGTAATCAGTTGTTGTCTTTGGATAGGGGACCTGTTCATGTAAGAATTCCATTTGCATTCTTCCCTTCTCTGTGTCAAAAGCTGACAAACGTTTGTGCTGAGAAGTAGAAGTCTGTTTCCAAAATTGAGTATAAGTGATGCTTTTGAGAAGTTCGTTCTTTTTCTTAATCTCCTTATACCTATAAAAAATACTTGACTCCTTTTCTCCATGGATTAATTCAAATATTAGATCTTTGTCTGGATTCCTTTGTGAAGTTGTTGATGATGGAGATTATGTAAAAAGACTGGTTGATTGTGCTGAAGAATGTGGTCTTCTTAAGACTATTGTAGGATGCACTTCTCCCTCTTTAAGAAAACATGCTTCAGGATTGATTTTAGTCTTCTTCCTATAGATTTTAAATTCATCTGTTGAGACCTATGTGGCTGAATGAGAGTCTTCATTCCTTGATATTTTCTCTTCTTGTCTCTGAGGTGTGATGGTCTGTGAAGTGGTCATAGAAATAAGCTTCTCTTCTTCTTCTTTCAAAGTGTTTTCTTCCCAATCAACCTGGTTCATGTTTTTTTCAATCTCTGGCCTTTGTGTATGCACATAGGGAGTGGTCTTCTGTTTTATCCTTAACTAGGAAATAATGTCGAATGGGTCATATGACCAATTAAATCTTAGAGGAAACGTCATATGTTTTAAGAGGATTTCTTCTTCTTCACCTACTACTCTGATGTTGCAAATAAACGGTCCTATATGATTTTTAATTCTAAATTGAGATTTCTTCTTGGCTACTAAAAAGTGGATTTCATCTGAATTAATCATCTATCTTATGTATTCCAATGCAAAAATCCTCATTGGGAGGTATTTATGAAACCTGTATAGTGGCAACTCACATCCATACACCCTTATTTCTGTGTAATTCTGGTATAAATACCAGTCACCTGTCTTGGCCTACTCATTTAGATGTAAAACCTTTTGAATTTCCTCACTAACCCTGGGTTATGTATTGTTGCTCAGTAAACAAGTAGCTAGATAAATTAATTGATCAATAAAATCTTCAAAAATGTATTCCATTGAGTTCTTTCTCACCAATGAAGTCCAAAAGATGATTGAGTGTGGGATTCCGTGTTCATTCATCTTTTGGAGTGCAAATGGAAACATGTCTTCTTGATAGAATATGAACATATAAACCAAAATGGAAGCATACTTGAACATTCCTTCAATTTGAAACTTAAGGAATTGTTCATGAATGATGTCAGCCAAGAATTGACTGGAATTAAAATTCATAGAAACCTTTTCTTCAGTAGATAAAATGGACAGAAAACCTAAAATGGGTTCATCGACCCATTCATTAGAATAATATCCTAATAGACATGAGAGCATGGAGACAATTTGATTAGCCTTCTCTGGAAAATAGAAGAGGGGTATGGTGGATTTTTCTTAGGCAGTTGGGCATCTTCAGGGAGGAAAATTTCAAAAATTCGAGCTCTATGGGGAAAATTTAATTTCTGATATAATTCATTGAGGGCTTCAATAGAGAAAGGGGTGGTGGAGTCATTCTTAGGGATCTACAACATTTGGTTAATGGTCTTAGGGGTAATTGTAAAAAGAACTTCACCATTGTGGGATACAATGGCTCTTTGGCTTGGAAGATAAATGGCTAGGAATTTTAGGATGAATTCAGGGAAGTGGTAGTTTTGAGGAAACATGTAGAGGGGTAAATTGGATTCCCAGGGTCCAATTTTGTCACTATGTTCAAGGAAATTATCTTTTAGCCAGCAATGTAATTCAAATAAATCAAATTCACACTCAGGATCTGCGACTTTGTAATCTTTGTCTGCCAGGGGGATGTGGTCAAGGTCAATTGGAGGGGGAACCATTGGGTTTTCAAAGATGTCAATAGTATTTCCTTTAGGAGCCATTATAAAAAATTAATAGTAGGATAGGTTAACAGTGTTGTAATTACCGGGAAAATGGTGATGGTGATTGCATTTCCACAATTGAGCTTCGATCGACTTGCTTGGTATTTAACTTAATGACATGCAAGAACATGTTGTAATGGGGGGGGAAATGTTAAGTTTTTATAGTTTGCAGGGATATCCGTTAGGGGCGCGGGACTGTTAAGGGACTGCTAATGGTAATTGGGGAAGTGTAATGTCTAATGGATAGGACAGGTGTCATGAAGGGACAGGAGGAGTAAATGTGGGAAAGAT
>SNQJ01S0032403.1:29292-46845 GCA_010110895.2 Picea sitchensis | reverse complement strand
TAAATGAATGTGAATATTGAAAAAGAATTAAAGAAAAAAAAAGTGGAATTTTAATATACATTTTACCATTCAATTCAATTTGAAACCAAATTAATAAAAAGTCAAAATATTTTGACTTAGAAATGATTACACTATAATAGCCTTTAAACACTTTCTTTCTAGAGAAAGAAATCCTCTTAAGCCGACCTTTTTGTAAGGAAAATAAAGACCTGTTAAATTTCAACAAAATGAAACAGAAAAACTCACAGAATTTAACGAGCTTTCCAAGTTCCGAGTCGAAGTATAAGCAAGAAAGATACAGAGAAACGTGAGAAAGGTGAAACTCAAAATGTGGAGATCTTTCATATGACGACTAGAAGTTTTAGGATGAAGCTCTGGCACATTTCCGTCAACACACGGTGACTGGCAACAGAGGACTCGAATCTTCTGTAGCGATAGCCATCCCGGATTTTCAAGACAGAAGGATTCCTTCTTACTTTAACCTGTGGACGAAGTTTTACAGGTTTTTCGTCAACAGATGATGACTCTTGCAATAGAGTACCCGAATCTTCCGTAAAGATAGTCCTCCCGGATTTTCAAAATAGAAGGAATCCTTCTTACTTTAACCTAAGGGCTATAACATACTTAAAAAGTATATATTTGGCTTGCAGCTGTAAACAATATCTATATTGTAAATCAAGACTAAGCAGGATCATACACGAGGTTAAGCTCGCTTAAATTAGATAGGAAAAACAATATGTTTTATACATGATGATTAAATACAATGAGAGTTTTTCAATTTATAGGATAGAAATGGTCTAACAAACTCCAAGCTCCAAACATTAGCTTGGTAGTTGAAAGAATTTAGGTGAGCTTAACTCCACTATCTTTCATGTGTTTGGAAATACATACAATCTAAACAAACACACTAACACCCCTGCATAAGCAAAACTTGGGGAGGAACAAATAAGAACAAAGATGGGTTTCAACAACAAGATTTGATAAGGTATTCATGTACAAACTCATATGACTAGAGAAAAGGAGAAAGATCCATAGGAAAAAACTCATCTCCAAAAGAGAGAAAAATGTTAATGTTGAAAATGACATTGGAGCTGAAACTAAAGAAGATCTCACAAAGATGCATTGAAAAGAAAGAGCATGAGGCCTTCGGAGGTTGAAAGCTCCACGGGAAGTATGACCAAACTCTAAAGAAGAGGGCCAAGTAACCTCAAAGAACATGGTTGGATTTTGATGTAGAAGAGATTTGGCTGGAGAGGCACAAGAATGGAAAACACCGACAACCACCACATAAGTGCTTCAGAAAATAGGTGTTGGTGAAGAACCAGAAAAAAGGCTTCAAACAAAAGAAAACACCATCAACCATCAACCATCAAAAGAGAAAAGAGGCATGTGGATGTTGAAAACTCCTAACAGGAATTATGGCCAAAACTCTAAACTGGGCCAGTTAACCCCACGATGTCAATGTTAAAACACTAATCATAAGTTAGTTGGTTAGTTAAGTCAACCTAACTGTTATACAGTTACATGACAGTTATGGTCTTTTGTATTATATATCTACATCTATGTACATGATGATTTACAGAAGCGTTGATGAGTAGAGTATGCCTTTTCTGCCTTTGTTTATTTATCTCTATCCTTCATAGTTTCCTGATTGCTTCAACTATTTACATTATGTTTATGCTATTTTCTTCATTTTGAATCTAACAGTGGTATCAGAGCTCATGTAGATAATCTTAGAGGCCTGATAGTTTATGATAATTTATCAGATGATATTGATCTTATGAGCTTGATAGAGCATAAAGTTGATTTTGATCTGCCCATCCTTGAGTTTTGATTCTGTCATTGCCTGGTTGGTAACCCCGAAAGTCCTCTTGCACAAAAAACACATATGAGGAAAAATAGCCCCATCTGGGTGGATTTCTCATAGGACAAAATTAATCAGAGGTTCCCGGACCGAATGCGGCCAGTTATTTTTGTTGTTGTATTTGTTTCTTTCTTTGTTTAATGCTTCCAGCAAAGAGCACATCTATGATCTTAGCAACCGTGGTATTGTGAATGGAGATTGTAAATGGATGAAGCGTGAAGATGAGAGAAACGTGAGAATCTCGCAACTGTCATCGTTACCTGGTACAAACTGTTTATCAGAAGAATCACGCGTAAGCCCAGTGAAGAACGTTGAGAAAAAGACTGTCTCGTGTGCAAGGAGGGAGCAGTAAAAGACAAGTCGATGTGTTCAGTTTTGAGAAAGGGAATAACTCCATCATTTTCTGAGAGTGTTAGACACAACTGAGGAAAGTGGGTTCGGTTCTGTGTACCATCGAAAAACGACATTGCAGAGAGAAAACCGTGCCAGGCGCAGTAAATAATGTAAGAAGAGCCGAGGGTTTTGTGAAGGCGAAGAGCGTGCACCGAATGCAGGGCACAACGAAAGGTTAATCGACTGCACAAATACTAAGGAGCAACATTTCTCATTGCCGTGGAAAACTATAGGTCTGGTGGTGGCAACTATTCTATTGTTGTTGGCTATGGTGCAAACCATATTGAAAATAATCCAACTAAAGAGTAGCCTCTCGTACTGGTATAACTGCATTATTTTAAAAGTTTTTATTATTAGCCAAGAAAAGTTTTTAGAAGAAGGGGCATTGGATTGTCTCCAAAATAGTTGTTGCTTGCATAAAATATTGCTTTATGAAGGTTATAGATTTATGCAAGATGTTTAAAAAAAATAAAATCTTTTGGACTAATAAGTGGATTTTATTAAGTTTATTTTATTAAAAAAAACAAAAAATTATTTCAAGGACAACTCAAGGAGTTATAAGGTGCATTCTTTATGCAATAGAACTTAAAGGAATTTTTTGATGTGGATTTAAGGAGTTATAAGGTTTTGTATGGAGGAGTTTTCTCCATTATTATAGTTAAATGTACTTGAAGTTATAAGGGTGTTAAAGAGTGTTTGTAAATGTGTTATAAGGAGTTTTTGCAAGTTATAAGGAGTCTTTTTTGACCCACCTGAAATTGAATAAGGGGGTCTCTCTTAGAATCTTAGTGCATCTAAGTCATTGGTTATCCTGTAGATTTTTGGAAGCATTCAACGAACAATTGCTCTTCGCATGCACAACAGGATATAAAATTGAATTTTGTGGGATCAACATACAAGCATCTCTCTTCCATATTCTGCATAATGGAAAGAATTGAAGAACTATTTACAATATTGCGCACATAAATTAACTCAACTACAGAATCTACAATTGCAATAAACAAGTGCACCCTCAACAAAGTGATTACTTGTTTACAAGTAACGCACAAGAAGATTGATATGTTCAAACATCAAACCAAGTTGTTGTCAGATGAGTTAAGTTTGCTTCAACACCAACAATGTGATTTTAATAATATCAAAGATGAGAATAAAGACGCTCAGTTGACTAGTTATGAAAAACATGAAGATCAGTTAGATGAAGTCCCTATGTCAGCAAAAGTTGCGGATAAATGTATTGTTCGACCATGGGAAGAATTACGATTTAAACGAAACCTCGATATGGACTAAGATATGTAAAAGATGATGCTAACATTTTTCATATACCTAATTATTGTGAAACTGTTTGCTTTGTGAGTGGAGGTTTTTTTTAATGATGATCAGAAGATAGATCTTGAGGATATTGGTAAGGAACGTGTACATGATATTGTTGATGAATATGTTGTTACATATATTCCAGATCATGATAATCTGTAAAGAACCCATATAGTGCAAACAATGTCACCGGTTTGGCCATGATAAGTCAAATTGTTTGATCTTCACCCATGCAAATTTGTGGGAAGACAAATCACCCCTCAGAAAGGTGCCAAAAGCGCCAAGTGGAAACAACTTCATTTGAATGGTTAGGGAATTACCCAGTGGCGTTTGGAAGCCAAATTATTAGAGCAGTCTTATCGTCAAATTTATACACAAGTACAGTCGTGCTTGATTGGAGATATTTCTACAATTGATGGACATGAATGTTTTTCATGATTTGATGATTTAGGGTATGATCGGGGCCAGTTGATGTAGTCTTATGAGCTGAAGATCAGTCTTAGGACTCATTTGAAAACGGTTTGATATCTTTGGATATCTTCTTGGCCATACTTGTGAATGAAGATCAATGGAATTGGAACCACTTGTCCCTTTGTCAGGGACAAGTGGTTCCAAGTTTGATTTTGAGTCGAGGTTCAAGTTTGATTTAGAGCTTGTGAACAAATGATATTGTTTTGATATATGGTTTTGTGGTCAACGAAACCACCAATTGAAGCCCGAAGACATGCATTTTCATAGCGTTATATTTTCAAATTTTTGAGCCTTGAGCTCTTGTTGGTTTATCGAAAGCAAAACCATGCCATTTACAGTAGAAGACATCAGCCATATTTTTCTTTAGAGTTACATCTTATTGACTTTACGAATATTCACTTGACACGTAGATTGTCAAGTAGTGGCAATTTTTAGGCAAGAACGAACTTATGATTAAAGGGGGATGTTTAAAACACTAATCATAAGTCAGTTGGATAGTTAAGTTAACCTAACTTAAGCATTATCTGATTACATAACTTGATTGTGGTCTTTTGTATTATATATGTACATCTATGTACATGATGATGATTCTGAGAAGCATTGATGAGTAGAGTATGCATTTTCTGCCTTTGTTCATTTATCTCTATTCTTCATAGTTTCCTGATTGCTTCAACTATTTACATTATGTTTCTGCTCTTTTCTTCATTTTGAATCTATGATCAATGCCATCAAAAGATCCATGTAAGAACTCCCAAGTTTCTAAAATTCTCAAGCAAAGGTAGATCCTCTGAAATGAGTCATGGCTCAGAAATCTTATGAAATTACTAAAAGATGTGATAGCTACACTCATTCAAAATAAGATGATTGTGCAATGAGGCTCCAAAGACATTTTAACATAAAGAAAATAAAAAGCCCTAACCTTGAAAATGAAAAACCAATAGGTTTGTGGACCCCGTTTTAAGGTAGTTTGGTGTATCAACTTCGGGGGCGTAACTTTGGCATAAAATCTTCATTTAGGGCTACGATATTTCATGAGGAAAGGTATCGATGATGAGATTCATTTCACATGCTCAATCATGCCGGTGATCATTGAGATGCTTAATCATGAAAAAATTAGCTATCGTTTAGGCCCCTCAAATTGACCGAAGTTTAGGACTTAGCTAGTAAAATAATGAAATTGTCAAAAATTGTTTTGAGCAGGTTGGAAAAGATGGGTGGCCAAAAATATCCACATGGATCCCTCATCAAAGCCTTTAGAATGTCTGCATTGGAATGGAAGATGTGTGAAGGTGAAAAGAGAAATATCTATGAGGCATGAATGGGCTAGGTTGACATTTTGGTGTTGTACATATCACGCGAGAATGACATAGGATTGGGTGCCTAGGAACTGACCAACATTGAGATGGCACAAACAAAGTGAGTTGGTGGCCTTATCATGTTATGGAATTGATCCGGTTAGGAGTGGAACAAGCTAATTAACAAACTAAAACAATAAGCATAGAGATATGAAGAATAACATAGATATCGATTGAACAATATCTTCCTATTGAATAAATGAAATAGAGTGAAACTGTAAAGCTGAAATAAAACACTTGCTCGAGATAGGTAGCTATCTTTAGAAGAGATGTGGTTACTTTCTGGCGCGCATATGTCTAAGCAGAATGATTCCAATGAAGCACTAGAGGCCTTTTGATATTACTCATGAATGCCCTAGTGATAGACATCAAACCTTACCCTAGAGGTGAAGCGTCAAAACTCAACCAGCTGAAGCCCCTATGGGTAAGTTGGTACCTCAACTTCTAGGGGTCAGTAAAATTTTTCATCACGACCCATTAGGCATGATATCCCATTGGAAAGGTCTTTCAAAAAAAATACACATTCTTTCGAATGGCGATCCTCTACGGCCTAGAAGTACAACAAGATGTGATGACATGAAAACATACAAAATAAGTGGTCAGTTAGAGGAATACTAGTTACCAACTTAATGTGAGGCTGTGACCTCAAAAACCCATGTTGCCGCAAAACATCAAAATCAACCCCAAATCCAAAAATTGGGTGCTCACAGAGTGGCACCATTTTCATAGTCCAAAATTACAATGCCCTCCAAACATGATAAATAAAAGTCACATTGAATGAAACATAAACAATTTCTTTAAAGTATTGTTATATTAACCCATATTCAAACATATGAGCTAAAAATTTTATGAGCTAACAAAATTGTGAAAAACTAAGAAAACTAGAAAGAAGCTGAAAAAATTAAAATTTCCATAGAAAAGCAATAATTTAAAAGAAACAAAAATAGAGTCATACCCCATGAGCACATTTGAAGTCCATTATTATAACAATTATATAATATAACTATGTTATAATATAGCTTTTGTTATATTATAAATAGTTATATTATAACTGTTATAATATAATATATTTATAATATAACTATGTTATATTATAGCATTTATATTATAATATTATAACTATGTTATAATATAACATTTCTAATATATAACATTGTTATAATAATAATAATAATCTATTTTTAAGGTCATGCATCAAACCACACCAAATTGAAAAACCTTATAACATATGGTTTTTAAGGTTTTCAATTTATTCTATTAATTTTTATTTAAATTTTTGTAAAATTTTATTTTAAGTTTCTTAATTTGGGTTTCAACTTTTTAAAAGTTTTGTTTTGCTATAAAAATTTTACCTTTTCTTAATTTGTTCTCAATTTTTCTTACTTTATATATATATATATATATATATATATATATATATATATATATATATAATGGTTTCTTTTCCTCTTTAGTTTTTAGGTTTTTCTTCGATTGTTTTTCTCATATAAATTTGTTTTAAAATGTTTTGTTTTTAAAATTTTAATTGTTTGTTTTCTTATTTATTTTAGTTTTAATTGATAAAAAAAAATGAATTATATTTTTTTCTAAATGTTTAAAAATATTGTTGTTTAACAACACTTATTTTCTATTTATTGAAATGGAAATAAAAAAAAGTGTGTTAAAAGTATTATTTTTTCCACTATATTTAAAATGTAAGGAACCATAACTTAATTAGGATGGATATATATATATGAAAAATCTTAATTTCAAAAATAAATGGTGTACAACATTTTTAACATTGGATAGGCTTTTTATGAAAATATGATTAAAAACATGATTGAATAAAAATAAAATAAAATAAAAGTTTGAAAATAGATGAAAACATCGTTGAGAAAAATAAAATGAGAAAATTTTGAAAATAAATGAAAAACAAAGCATTTAAAAAAACAAAAGTGGAAACCTTATGTATCCAAGAAAAATTTAAAATGTCAAAAACCACCTAAAAAATGGAGGAGGGGTGTAGGTAGCATGTTTTAAGCAATTAAAAACTTGACCCCAAAAAGCGAGACTCACGTATATGGTTCGTTAAGTTAATAACTATGTTTTAGGTGAGAATACCTAAAACAGCTTTTTAGATGGATACTTACGGTATCCACCTAAAGATCTGAGGCTTCAAACAACCTAGAAGTGTAGAACCACAATTACAAAGAAATGAAAAATGTGTTGAACTAAAAGCGGACAAGAGAGGATCAATTGGAATGATAGGTGGGTGTACCAATATCCACTGGATCAAATCCTCTCCCTTAAGGAGCAATGGTCTCAATTCGTTGAGTTCCCCATCAAGTGAAAAATTCTATTGGATTTATTTGAGGTGAGCCACTTTCCTTGGTGTAGGAGTTGTCTTGCCTTGACAACCCAATAAAAGGCTGGATATTTTATTGGCTGATTCCCTTGACCTATGTGTCCATTATCTGATCAGTGGATGTGTGTTCCATGGAGTTAGGGTTGATATCTATTTGTTGGTGGCATGTCAGTGGATTACGTGATCACGGAACCGTCCAATAATAATGGTGAAAAATATGGGTGAAGGAGGTCCACATTGAACATTGGAGTAGAATAAGGAAGAGATTGGACTCTTGAACTCAAAAGTATTGCTACCCACGGCTTTGGTGATAATGGAGTCCATAGCGAAGTGGGTGAAGCTTTGATGGGGTCCTGTGGGGCGGCTCCTTCTAAATGTAACCATGCTTCGCCAACCCTGGCCAGTGCGGTGCTCTGTGTTGATCATGGTGCTACTTGTACTTAGCGTTGGATTTCTGCAAAATATCCTAGACTTGTTGGCGGATGTGTTGAATTTGCTCAATGAATCTGGTGGGCTTTTCGGTCTCAGACTGAACATAGAAAGATTTTGTCTTTGTGGTGGCAAGGCGTGAGTGCATCAATGGCACCCAAGGGGTTGGAATCCTAGCCCTGGAAATGGGCTGTAATTGGTAGGCTATGGAAGCCATGTTGTATAGCGTGTTGAACATGGGAGGCTCTCATCCCATGCGTGGATGCTTAGAGTTGTACATACGGGATCTGCACAATCATCTAATTGTTGATGACCTATGTTTCTCCGTCTGTTTGGGGATGGAAAGTAGTGGATTTAGTGAGCTTAGTGTCCAGCAATGACTAGAGGCTTTACCAGAATGTGTTGAGGAACTTTTTGTCTCGGTCGGAGATGATGGTGCGTGGTATCCCAAATGGACCCACACTTGTTCAAAGAAGAGTTTGTGAGTATCTATTAGCGTGATATTATTCTTCTGGGGCTATGAGGATGGCCCATCTTGGCTCAATCAACGACCAGAAATACGCATTCATTTCCTTGCTTGGTGGGCCGGAAGGCCAAACATGTAATCCTTTGAGATGGATTCCCAAGGCTTATTGGGAGTAGGAAGAGGGATGTATAAGCCTTTCTTATTGATGGTTGGCTTGGCAATGGCACATGCATTGAAAGATTTTATATACTAGCGGCGTCATGAAGTTTGGCCAATAAAATATTTATGAAGAGCGATACAATTTTCGGCCGCCAAAATATCACTGCAATCCGGTAGTGGGCTTCCCAAATCATCTTTGCAGCTAAACGTAGGAACACGGAGATAGCCCATATGGAATAATAGTCCATATTGAATATGAAAATCAGTTAGTCGTGCCTATGCAAGAGATGATAGGTGAGTGGCAGTCGGATCTTGCTAATAAGTTAGGGCCACTCAGATGCTTCATGTCCACCAGAATGGAGCATAGTGGTGAAATTACGAGCCACAGAGGTTGATTTTAGGTATTCCATGACCATTTTAGATACATGTCTATACTTGATGTTGAGATGGAGCTGCTTGGTAGGTGGACCACTCTTGATGGCGGTCGTTCTGCAATTTCCCCTATATGCGTATGAATTGCAGAGGATTGTGATTAGTGTGGATGATTGTCTCCTTTCCCAGAATGTAATGTTTCCATTGGCCAAAAGTTGTACAATGAATACATTTCCTTCTGTCATAAATTGGGATATTTTTTGGACACTATAAAGTGTCTCACTATATGAGTATTCCACCCGGATGGCCAGGTGTTGATGAAGCGTACCTACAACATAGTGGTCTCATCAATATCAATATTGAACAGTTGTTGCGGTCAGACCCAGGAGAGTACTAGAGTTGAGAACATGCGATGCTTCATATCATCGAATGCTCATTGATGTTCCTTCCCCCACAAAAACTTTTCCCTTCCACTGCCCTTGGTCACCTAGGCAGAGGCCATTGTGCAGATCACGAGATAGATATACCAATATAATCACCACAAATGTGATGCAATAGATCCACAAAACGTATGAAGAAACCACACAATATTATTGCCAAACCCTTGAAGTAGGGAAACACCATACAATGGGATCCTATTATGGAGGGATCCTCTCTGTTCACTTGCCTCTTAGAGGGGCATCCTCAATTGAGCTACCTCCAAATACAATATTTCTCTTCATATCTCATTACCATTGCTTGAGCCTTTATATAGTGATATGCATCACCTAAGAACATTCAGAGGAGGAATCTTCTACCAAGAGAAGTAGAACCTTCTAAGAAGTCCTCTTACATTTATATATCAACATACCATGAGTACATTTATTATATCTAACTACCATAGTGGGCCTTATTTAATAATATAGTGGACCTAGTCCACCTTACATTGAATGACCTCCACTATTATCACTATGAGCCCTCTGGGCCCCCCTACTACCTCTCTAGCTACCTTACACACTTGATGATTCATTAGTAGTTTTGTAGAAATACATCAGTTCAAAAATACAAATCAGATATATATGTATCGTATCAAATCATAATTATATGCATCTAATCATAGTATCCAATATCATAGGGTAAATTTTAGCATTTTCACGGTTCATGCATAATCATCACATCAAGCATTGATAAATATCAAATAAACCAAAAGACTTTTAAGCATCAATCTAGTCAAAGTACATCAATTTATTAACATGTTTGGAATTCCCTCGAATAAAAATATTAATAATAATATTAATTACCAATAAGTCTAGTGAGAAGAGGGGCATTGCATTGCATAGTTCCCTACTTCAAGAAACTTCATCCTGAAGTTTAATATTCAACTATAAATGTACTTTAATATTATTATAATTACGGTTCAAACATATACATGTTTAATGTAATATCATAAGAACTCAAATTCATATCAATTAATTATTTCACCTCTTCAAAATTTTAGCATTTCTACAAATTCACAATCTTTATTTCATCTTGGTATTCTTTGTACAATGCCCTGATGCTAATAGTAAAGACATAAGAAACGACAATTGCTTTTGAAGAAATGTGCTTGATATTTAATCTTGATTGGGGAACAATATTCTTAATAATTGTCCTTTCTTCCTTAATTTTATCTTGTTGACATCGGAGACATTCCCTACTCAATCGTAGGGGTTCTCCCCAATGTGGATTCCCAATTACACCTCACACTATTTAAAGTAGGGAACCCATCCTGATTATGGCTCGACAATCATTATTGGCTTTTTTTGTAATGAAAGTCGAAATGTTGGATGAAGAATGCACGAATGATTCTCATTTGTGTGCAAGATGTAGTTCCACTTTACCTATCCTATATAGGTGAAAATATATAACTGGTGGGCATAGTATTGATTATATATCTATAGTAACTTCAAGATTAAGAAATTATTCAAAAAATAAAAATAAAAATATACATAAATAAAAATGAAGCAAAGAAAAATATATGACTAAAATATTGTTCATAGACCTGACTCCATACAATCAACAGAAAAATATTCAGAAAAGAAAAAATAAGAATATCAATTTCTACACAAAGGTACCCTAAAGCAGAAATAATACATTTGTTGAGAAGCATTTTTAATCTCTTGCCATGAGAAACATTTTTTTGGCAATAGGAAGAAATGTTAAACAAATTTGGAAATTCTTCTTTTAATCCTTTTATGAAAAGTGTTGTTTGAATTTGAAGAGTGAATAAAAATGAGATAATAATTTATTTATTTTTCATATCTATAATTTTTTCTCTTACTAATTCATACATTTTGATTTTGAACTAACTTAGATCATGCATGTTGTTACAAAGTTCATGATCCCCACTCATTCCTAGCAATTATATTTTCATAAGTTCTCACAAGTTATAATTTACTCATTGGTTTAATAACAATTTTTAAATGGCTGAAGCATGTAAAAATATTTATGACACTCATTATGAATGGATAATGATGTTTATCTAATAATGAAATTATTGATGAAAATGTTTAAACTAAGTGACAACCATATAATAAAAAAGAAAGACATGTGAAGGCATTACATCTTTATAAGTTCATCTATATAATAAAAAAGGAGGATATGTGGAGGCACTACATCCTTATGGGACTTATAACATGAACACAACTCTCAATATGTATACATCCTTATGGGACTTATAACATGAACACAACTCTCAATATGTATTGGATAACCATTAATTTGCAATGGATCATCCATCTTGTATTATTGTTAGTGATTTTCTTTCTCCATACAATGACTAAATTAATGTTCACAAACCCAACTTCATACCATCAAACAAAACATATTAAAAAAGGAACTAAAAATATGAGTTTCTACAATGGAAGAAATGATACAATCTTACAACAATGCCAACATTATAGAAAATAAGAGAATAAGTTCATAGTTAATTTACCACACCAAAACAAAACATTCTCAAAAAAAAATTGGCTAAAAATGTCTTCTCCTTATTTAAACTTCTTAAAAAGTTTATAAAATTGTTTTTTAAAGAAAAATCCCCTTCTCTCGTTTCAAAATTACATTTATAGCTTTCAAAAATAGTTGCCTCTTGGACTTTTGAGCTCCTATCTTGGCAATTATAACTATTCGACCCACTTTCTTTTCTTATTTTGTAAGAAATAGACTTTTGAGCTCTTATCTGGGCAATTATAACTATTCGAGTCCCCCATTTTTTTCTTATTTTGTAAGAAATATTTTACATTCAATATACATTTTGCCCTCATATCGGGTCATAGTCGATCATGTGCCTTGCTATCAAAGTAAGCTTTCCATACTTCATGTTGTGAAGAGATACTCATTATGTACGTGAAGATTAGTTATTCATATGCCCCTTCATATGACACTAGTTTTTTTGACATGGGTCCCATGTAATTATTGAGTGTGTTGATGTAGGAATTGATTAAATTAATTATTTTGAAGGAACCGACATGTGTTCCTTCAACCCTCCTTTTGTGATGATTAGGCTCATCCTTATGGAAATATTTATCTATCTGACCATTTATTCTAAATATTTCATATACTCATAAGATACTAGGGGTGCATCTGATTTACCAAGTGATGGAGAAAAACATCTTTCAATAAATTTCTATGTATCTTAGTATAGATGATGACATTTTTTGAATGAAGTAGTGACATATTTTTCAAAGGATAGCTTGTTGATTTGAAATTGACCAGTGTTATATAATTGTATTGGGTTTCCTTCTCTTTCCTCCTCAGTGAGTTTTTCTAGGCGTTTGTTTCTTCATCTTTCCATTTCTTAAACTCAAACAACCTCATTTGAATATCTTATACATTTTACTTTATCCATGAATTTTAAAAACTAAGAGGAGTAGGGTTGGAGATCCTATAGACTATTATATATTAGCCTTTTTGCAGTGTTTAAATCATCATGTATTTCAAAATCACATACTTTAAAAGAAGACAAGATGGTCATGTCTACTTTAAATTGGGATAATTGTTATTCAGGAGTGTTTATCCTTTTCATATAATCTTCTACTTTCTTGATCAACTTGATAATGTTGGTCTTAGTTGCTTGTGTACAAGAAACACCTACAAAACTTGTGGTCACTGGATTGTCTTCTATTTTCAATTTCAATATCCCTTCCGTATTGATCTTCTTCTTTGTTTTTCTTACCACATGTTTCTTCCTTTTGTCAAAGACAAACAAGCCCAAAATTGTGACTGATTCTGATTTTTATGGGGCGAAACAGTACAAGCCGATGTCATGTAGTGGTAAGTGACCTCCGGTAATTGATTTCATTATAGGTTTGGTTTGTACCTATGGATTAGATGATCCTTCTTCCACCTTCGCTTTCCCATATGTCTCCTCCTCTCTCTTCCTTTGTACTATTTTCTCTTACTTTTTCTTCTTCCTCTTCTCTTCTTCTTTTTTCTTCAACTTCCTCTTTGAATTTTCTTCCCGATTATGTATTGAAGCCTTACGACCCCCTTCTGCACATAATCTCGTAGGAAGTGATAGTGTATGTCTATATGCTTGCTAAGATCATGAAACATGAGATTCTCAGAGAACCTGATGCCATTATGATTATCGAAACGTATCATTGCAGCGTCTAGCTCCTCACTGAACAGTCCAAAGAACAACTTCCTCAACCACAATGCCTCACATATTGCTAAAATCGTTGCCATGTACTTTTGCTCAGTGGAGCTCAATGCCACTAATATATGCTTCCCGTTGAACCATGATATAATTCTCGATCTAATGTTGAAGGAACACCCTGAAGTGATATTTCTGTCCTTTGCACATCCTACCCAATCAACATCTCTAAAACCTGCCAATCTCACTCCACCATTGTTCTCATACAACAACTAGTACTCTATTGTACCTCTCAAGTACCAAAGCACATGATTCACAGCTATCCAGTGCACTCTTTGAGGGTTCACCATGAACTAACTCAAGGAGTTGACTACAAAACTAATATTCGACCTAGTGTTGACGAAATACATGAGCGATCCAATAAGATGATGATAGATGGTGGGGTATACTATCTCAGAAGTAGATACATTGAAATCTTCCTCCAGTTTGTCACTAGAGGCATGGACATGGGTCTGCAATTAGTCACCCAGAATCTACACAAGATCTGACTACTGCATACTTCCTGTGTCCCAAGAAGAAGCGCCCATCCTCCAGACCAAGGAAGTAATGCATCAGGCCAAGGTCTTTCACCTCAAACTGCACTGCAAGGTTAGCCTTGTAGTCTTCAATCAACTGATCATCTCCAGTAAGAAATAAATCATCAACATAAAGAACTAGTATGAGAGGCACCTCACTTGTTAGAAAATAGAGGTTTGTATCATACTCACTTAGTTGGAATCCCATTTCTCTCAAATAATTGTCGATCCTCGAGTACCACGCTCGCAGTTCCTGCTTGAGCCCATACAAGGCTCGTCTCAACCTGCAAATATGTGTATCCCTATCTCCAACCTCAAAACCCTCAGGATGCTCAATATAGACGACTTCTTCAATAACTCCATTGAGGAAGGCAGTCTTCACGTTCATCTGATGAACACGCTAGCCCTTCTCTACTGCTAATGAAATCACTAGTCGTATGGATGAATATCTAGCCACCGGGGAAAAAGTATCCTCGTAATCGACTCCCTCTTTCTTTGCAAACCCCTTGGCTATGAATCGCGCCTTATACTTCTCTGATCTTACATTTGTCGCATGCTTGACTTTTTATATCCATATGGAACCAACCACATGTTTCCCCTTTAGTCTGGGCACCACCTCCCATACATCGTTCTTCACAATGGAGGCGTACTCCTCCATCATGGCGTCCTTCCACACTCCATGTTCTGCACCCTGCTCATAAGTGGAAGGATCAACACCTATAATCTCTGTCATGAGTTCCATATACTTGAATATATCTGGTGGTATACTTTGTCTGAAAGATCTCTCTAGAGGTCCTAACTATCTAGAATCACTAACTATGGACCTGTACCACTTAGGTCGTGACTTGGAATTTACATCTTGTTGAACAGTCACACACTGCTCATCCTTCTCATCAATCTCATGACTGTCATGTCCACTAGTCTCCGTGCCAACAGATGTATCTGTACCTGTATCATGTGTTTGTGCCTGTGACCCTATACTATGTTCCTGTTCCTCCTCACTCTTCTGTGCTAAGTCATGTCCTTGTTGGTCCTATATTTGTAATGGCATATCTATAGATCTACTCAAGGCTCACTCTTCCTCGAACTGCACATCCTTGCATACCATTATCCTCTTGCATACTGACACAAAGATGTGGTAGGCCTTGGAGACCTCACTGTAACCACCCAATAACCCCTTCTCTCATGTGAGGTCCATATTTATCCTCTTCTCTAAAGGGACATGACAGTAACAAACACTCCCAAAGATGTGAAGATGACTCACATCTAGCCTCGTACCTGTATAAACCTCCTCGGGTGTCAACATCCCTATAATGGTATGGGAACGCTTGTTATTTATGTGTACAACTATGCGACAGGCCTCTGCCCATAAATACATTGGTAACCCCTGATCATGTATCATCGCACGCACTGCACCCACTATGGTCATGTTCTTGCGTTCTTCCATTCCATTCTGATATGAGATATAAGGAACTATGAGCTCCTTCTTAATACCCAAGTAGTATCATAATACTCCACAAACTCATTAGAGGCATACTCACCCGCATTAGCTGATCTAAGTACATGAATCCTCCTACTAGACTAATTCTCCACTATAGCTCTGAACTCCCTAAACCTGTCAAAGATCTCATCCTTGGTCTTAAGGAAATATATCTAGGTCTTCCTGGAGTAGTCATCAATAAATATCATGTAGTAGTTGAAGCCACTAAATGATTGCACACTCATAGGACCACACACATCCAAATGGATTAGATCCAAGATCCCCTTGAACCTATGCTCACTAGGTGGAAATGCTCTGCGAGCATATTTTCCCAAAGCGCAACCCTTACAAGGGTCATGCCTCTCTGTTGCAACCTGAGGCATTCTTATAATTGGCTGTCTCAAATACGCCAATGCACCAAAATGTAGATGCCCCATCCGTTTATGCCACAAATGTTGTTGACTAAGGCTTTTGTTGTCTCAAAATGTAATATGTACAGTTTATCACTATGAACCCCAATCACATTATCCGTCTTAGTCGTAGACCCCTTTAGTCTAATGTACACATTTGGTCATCTTTTCTTTTCAAACACAACACTCTACTTCATATGGCAAGTAAGCAGCGCCACCTTCCATCTAGAAATCATCTTTCTGTCATCTTCTTTCGACAAACTATGAAAATATTATTTTCTTCCCATTGTCATCTATGTCACTCCTCACTCTATAATACATGCAAAACCTTTTATTCACGATAGAAAATCTAGTCTACAAATACCTTTTATTCATGACGTAAAGTCTAGTTTACAAATACCCAGAAATTTATACAAGCTCTTGAGTAGAGTATTCTACTCATATAAATATCTATACAAAGTGTAGAGTATTCTACTCATATACATGATCCACATCGAATGGAAATGACCATGGATCGCTTGGGCCGTTTTATGCACAAGCATATTTTATTCTACGTTGAATTTTAGTAGGACTTCATACAATTTCTTTTGATAAATATGGAAAGAACATTTTTTCCCGCTACCATATAATACATCCTCTTGATTATGCGCTTTGTTGTGCAGATTCAAAACTAGAGCTAGACTTTTGTGTGTGATTTGAAATTTGTTGAGTTTCTAACCATGCATAAGAGCTGCGGCTTCATTTCTCAGATTCGCAGCGGCACTGAACTTGAGGTCAGTTTGACAGCGATCCTCTTCTCCATGCCCCAGTCTTCGTCCCTCGCTCATATTCCTTACAAACCACACGAAGCGATGCCAATTCTCGCTCTGAAACATTTTCTGGTTCATCCTCAGATACGTGAAAGCACACATCTGGGACTTGTTATCGTTTGTACCATGCAGCTTGAGGTTTGAATTGTGTATGATTTGGGCGTATGCACTTCCATCGAACCTCTGCAACGCATTCTCTCCAGCAAGAGCCACGCCTGTTTTCCTCGTAACCTCTGTAACCTGCCTCAGAAGCCCCTCCGGACTGCACCGTGCATGCTGTTGCTGCTCTTGATCTTTCATCTCAAAGCAGGTGAAGTTGAGAACAACTCTGTGTTTCTTAAACAGACGAGCAATGGAAAGATACCCGTTGCTTTGTCTAGTGTTATAGTACCCCGCAGTAAGCTCTGCAGCGTGAGATTTTGAGCCGTAGTGCCAGTGGATCCCTGCAACTTTTCCGGATAATTTGGCACCGCTGCCCCTGAAAACGCCCTCTGCAGCACTTA
>SNQJ01S0032402.1:91929-129552 GCA_010110895.2 Picea sitchensis | reverse complement strand
ATGGTTACAATTTGATTAATTAATTACATGTTACATTCATTGACATGGGTATTAAATTAATAGGGTTAATAAATTATAAGTTTAATTTGTTAAAGACTTACGTACACGGAAAGGGATAAGACATTGAACATAAAGGGATAAGACATTGAACATAAAGGGATAAGATATTAATTATAAATGGATAAGATATTAATTATGAGGGGATAAGGTAATAAATGGGTAGGTAAGGAAGTAAATGAAAGGAAGGACGGTGAAGGAGGGATACGAGGGGGAGGAGGTTTACGAAGGAGGGATCATCATTCTACGGGAAATATTATTTTTGAGGGGTTTCTCTTGGATTTGCACAGAGAGAAGGGTTTTGAGTTCTGTAGTCGGGAAGGGTTAGTACAGGGGCACCGGTTTGCTGGGGGTTTTGGGCATGGGGGCTAGGATATCCATATGGTATCCTGGAGCTAGGTAGTTGTCCTAGTTCGTAGGGTGGAAACTCAATTTTGGGCAGAGTTGGTTCGTGGATTCAAGCCGGGCAAGGCAACAACAGGAAGGTCAAAAAGACAAGCAGAAAACGAAGGGTTAGCATCAGACCCAGGTATGTTAATTTATGTATTTGTTTTATGAAATTTAAGGAATATGATGTATTATGAGGCTGTCCGTAAGCTAATATGTTTAGCTCAATAAATTTATATGTTCTGGTGATTAATCTATTTGTGCACTTAAATTTTTATGTTCTGGTGATTAATCTATTTGTGCAATTGAAATGATTTATATCAAATTTTTATTTCAAGTCACTACATCATGTGCTATTAACAAATGTTGAATTGTATTACATTCATATGCAATGTTTAAAAGAAGCTGGTGTTAAACGACCTAGAAAATCCCTAGAACAATTGAATGCATCAAAGTGTAGAGCAAACCAAATCCCTGATGAAGATTGTGTTGTTAATCCAATAAGTAACAATGAATATCGAGTTCGTAGCCAAAATATGGATACTCGTGATACTTGGTATAGTGTCATATATAAAGGGTCAGATCTACACTTTTGTTATTGCACCTGGGCATTAAACGAAAATGTTTGTAAGCATGTACTAAAAGTTGGTATGCTACTAAACAACAATGTTTTAGGTGATAATCTAATGTTAAATATCACTACTTCTAGTACAGAAAGGCCTATATTTTTAGTTGATTTAAATGAAACAGTTGTACTCAGTCCAGAAATCGAAACGAAGCTTCTACCACCCTTCAATTCTCCTCATAATCTCAATTGTCATAATGAAACAAACATTAATGACGTGGATAATAGTGCCCCCTTGAGGTTGGTGAAAGGATGTCTATGATTTCATCGACTCATCAAGAGTTGAGGGAAATGTTAGCCATAGTACCTCCAACTTTGGAGAGGGCATATGCATATAAGAATTTGGTTAACAATGCACATCAACAGTACAATCAACAGGACAATTAAATGTTTTTGAATGCGACTCCATCCAAGATCGTTAAGAAGAGACGACATAGTTTTTTGAGTCCTCTCAATAAAAAATTACAATCTCGTCATCAGTTACATTTAGGTAAGGATAAACCACAATTTTAAAGAGTTGGACAAGTTCGTGCAAAGAACAAAAGCATGATTGAGGAATTGAAGTTATCTTCTCAAAAAGAAAGAAATGTGGAGCATACCTCTGATTTAGTGCAACATTCAATTCCACATGATATTGGTATGAAAATTTGAAATTATGTTTTGCTTTACATGAAATTCAATATAATATTAGCTTTGATCCAATAGTAATTTTTTTTCCTTTTTTATTGTTACAACTGAGGGATCCACACCTGGAAATTTTCAAAGTTGTCAGCTTCAGTTATTTGTCGATGATGCAAACATACTTACAAGTTCAGAGATATCAACAATGTAGTTAATTCCAGATTTAAACTTAAGAGATTTCCTCTCAGGTGAAAAACTTTAAAGTACTTGGGAAACAATGAGAATAAATATTATATATTTATATACTTTTTATTTATTTATTTACTAGCATTATAAAATTAATTTTGTGAATGTTTTTTGACATGAAGATACACACTTATGGAATAGGAAAAAGTCGAAGTGATGCACTGATACTATTTTCAACTTCTCACATTATATAAAAGATAATTTTAGAATAATATACTAATGATATTATTATATGCCACTTGTATTTTTATTTAAGACAATTATAACGAATACTTTATATTGTTTTGCAAAAGGTGTAATAGTTGTGGAACTCAATCATAAATTAGAGTATGATTCTATATTGATTTTAGATATCAATATGTGGCATTGTCAATAGTGAAAAATTGGAAGTGAGATGAAATATAAAAAATTGAGAATTTTGATATTTTACTTACATGTCAACAATGCATTATGTCTCCATCATACTATGTTGTTGCTCTCTATATTTTGCAATGTCTCATGTTATTCATATGACTCATGTTATTGAAAACTTTCATGTACTTAGCGTGAATCAATATGTATGAATAAGTGTGGTCCTATGAAGCTGATTTCATCAATTAGAATGCATTTAACATGTTTCATTTCTTCTTGAAATATACCAATTGCTTGACCATGCAAAGGCTTGAAACCTTTAATAGGAATTCGTAGGGTGGAGTGAATTGTTCAAAAAACATATGTTGAAAGCACTAATGGTAGTATGTGCAAGTAGAAGTAATGATGAAGTAATTGTATTGATATCTTGTGGAAAGCTAATTGTGTGGCTACTGTATTTATACTAACCACCTCGAGCATGTCCTTCGTATATGCGCATATACAAAAGTGCACATATACGGAAGCCATATATGCGCATATACAGAAGCGCTCATATACAAAATCCATATATGCACACGCTTCTGTATATGTGCATATACACTGACCACTTCCATATATGGACATTTATGGAAGCACGCATATACAAAAGAGACCATTATGGAAGTGGTTGACTTCTATATATGCATCGCCCATATATGTGCATTTATGGAATACGCCGTCCGTATATGCGCATTTACGAAAGCGCACATATACAGAAGCCACCTTCCATATATGCGTGCTTCCACATATGCACATATATAGAAGTTGTCTTCCTTAAATGCACATTTATGGAAGTCGGCCTTCGTATATGCACGCTTTCATATATGTGCATATACGCTCACCACTTCAATATATGCGGATTTATGGAAGCACGCATATACGAAAAATGCCATTATGGAAGTGGTTGACTTCCGTATATGCATCATCCATATATGGGCATTTATGGAATCCGTCGTCCGTATATGCGCATATACGAAATCCACCTTCTGTAAATGCATCTTCCATAGAAGCGTGCTTCCATATACGCACATATACATAAGTTGTCGTCCATAAACACACATTCACAGAAGTTGGCCTTCGTATATGCGTGCATATATGGAAGCACGCATATACGAAAGAACGCATATACAGAAGCACACATATACATAAGCGTGCATATACGGAAGCACACATATACAAAAGCACATTTAAAGAAGCTGTCCATATATGCATTGTCCGTATATGCGCATACGAAAGCGTGCATATACAAACGACGCATATACAGAAGGTCCATATACAAAAGAAATTTACTGTAATTCAAATGCATCTTCCGTATATGCATGCTTCCATATATGAGCATTTAAGGAAGTTGTCGTCCGTAAATGTACATTTATATGCACATTTATATGCGTAATCCGTATGTGCGCATATACGGAAGCCGTCGTCTGTATATACACATATACAAAAGTTGTCTTCCTTAAAAGCACATTTATGGAAGTCGACCTTCGTATATGCACGCTTTTGTATATGCGCATATATGCTCACCACTTCCATATATGCGGATTTATGGAAGCACACATATACAGAAGATGCCATTATGGAAGTGGCCGACTTTCGTATATGTGTCGTCCATATATGGGCATTTATGGAATCCGTCGTTCGTATATGCGCATATACGGAAGCATGCATATATGGAAGCCACCTTCCGTAAATGCGTCTTTCGTATATGCGTGCTTCCATATACGCGCATATATATAAGTTGTCGTCCATAAATACACATTCACAGAAGTCGGCCTCCGTATATGCACGCTTCCATATATGCATGCATATACAGAAGCCCGCATATACATAAGCGTGCATATACAGAATCACACATATACATAAGCACATTTAAGGAACTTGTCCGTATATGCGTCGTCCGTATATGCGCATATACGAAAGTGGGCATATATGGAATGTGCATATATGAACGACGCATATACGGAAGGTCCATATACAAAAGAAACTTACTGTAATCCAAATGCATCTTTCGTATATACGTTCTTTCATATATGCACATTTAAGGAAGTTGTCGGACGTAAATGCACATTTATACACACATTTATATGCATCCTCCGTATATGCGCATATACGAAAGCGCACATATACGAAAGATGCCATTATGGAAGTGGCCAACTTTCGTATATGCATTGTCCATATATGCGTATATGTGCATATACGGATAACATAATCCATAAATGCGCATATACGGACGACG
This sequence comes from Picea sitchensis, assembly GCA_010110895.2. Lineage (NCBI taxonomy): Eukaryota > Viridiplantae > Streptophyta > Pinopsida > Pinales > Pinaceae > Picea > Picea sitchensis. The sequence goes on along the minus strand of SNQJ01S0032402.1, from coordinate 124,990 downwards.
CATATATGAAAACCGACCACTTCCATAATGGTGTCTTCAATATATGCGCATATACATAAGTTGTCATCTGTAAATGCACATTTATGGAAGTCGGTCTCCGTATATGCACACTTCCATATATGCGCATATACGCTAACTACTTCCATATATGCGCATATAAGGAAGCGTGCATATACAAAAGAAAACATATATGGAAGGTGCATATACAGAAACACACATATACAAAAACGTGCACATACAGAAACACACACATACAGAAGCACATTTAAGGAATTTGGCTGTATATGCGTTGTCCGTATATGCATATGAACAACACATATACGAAAGGTCCATATACAAAAGAAATTTACTGTAATCCAAATGCATCTTTCGTATATGCGTGCTTTCATATATGCGCATTTAAGGAAGTTGTCGTCCATAAATGCACATTTATACGTGCATTTATATGCGTCATCTACGGTATATGTGCATATACAGAAGTGCGCATATACGGAAGACGCCATTATGGAAGTGGCCGTCATCCGTATATGTATCGTCCATATATGCGTATATGTGCATATATGGACGACGAAGTCCATAAATGCGCATATACATAAGATGACTACTTCCATAATGGTGTCTTCCGTATATGCACATATACAAAAGTTGTCATCTGTAAATGCACATTTATGGAAGTTGGCCTCCGTATATGCACACTTCCATATATGCGCATATACGCTAACCACTTCCGTATATGCGCATATACGGAAGCGCGCATATACGTAAGCAAACATATATGAAATGTGCATATACAGAAGAAAACATATATGGAAGGTGCATATACGGAAGCACGCATATACAAAAGCACACATATATGGAATCACACATATACGGAAGCGCATTTAAGGAAGTTGTCTGTATATGCGTCGTCCATATATGCACATATACTAAAGCACGCATATACAGAATGTGCATATATGAACAGTGCATATATGGAAGGTCCATATACAGAAGAAATTTACTGTAATCCAAATGCATCTTCCATATATGCGTGCTTTCATATATGCGCATTTAAGGAAGTTGTCGTCCATAAATGCACATTTATACGTGCATTTATGTGTCATCTGTATATGCGCATATACGGAAGACGTCATTATGGAAGTGGCCAACTTCCATATATGCGTATATGTGCATATACAGATGAGAGAGTCCATAAATGTGCATATACTGAATCCGACCACTTCCATAATGGTGTCTTCCATATATGCTCATATACAAAAGTTGTCATCTGCAAATTCACATTTATGGAAGTCGACCTCCGTATATGCACACTTCCATACATGCGCATATACGCTAACCACTTCTGTATATGCGCATATACAGAAGCGCGCATATATGAAAGCAAGCATATATGGAAGGTGCATATACGGAAGCATGCATATAAAGAAACACACATATACAGAAGCGTGCATATACATAAGCGCATTTAAGGAAATTGTCCGTATATGCGTCATCCGTATATGCACATATACGAAAGCACACATATACAAAATGTGCATATACGAACGACACATATACGGAAGGTCCATATACAAAATAAATTTACTGTAATCCAAATGCATCTTTTGTATATGCGTGCTTTCATATATGCACATTTAAGGAAGTTGTCGTCCGTAAATGCACATTTATACGTGCATTTATATGCGTCATTCGTATATGCGCATATACGGAAGCACGCATATATGAAAGACACCATTATGGAAGTGGCCATTGTCCGTATATGCACATATACAAAAACACACATATACAGAAGGTGCATATACAGATGACACATATACGGAAGGTGCATATACAAAAGAAATTTACGGTAATCGAAATGCATCTTCCATATATGTGTGCTTCCATATATGTGTATTTAAGGAAGTTGTCATCCGTAAATGCACATTTATACGGAAGAGTGCATATACAGAAGGTGCATATACGAACGATGCATATACAAAAGGTGCATGACAACTTCCGTATATGCGCATTTACAGAAGATGACCACTTCCAAAACTGTGCATATACAGAAACATAAATTGTATTGGTTCATATATTTATAATGGTTAAATGTGTGTTTTTTTCTAAAAAATCATATGTTTGATTATATTTTTTTTTGTAACTAGGGGAATCGATAACGATGGCAATATCATACTTGAGTGACATGAGGTCGAATCCTGTCGGCTGCCTTATAACCCCTAGGGATAATCACACCACCCGCAAACATGTCTCCGGATAAATCAGGGTGAGAATCGAACTTGAGACCTCTTTTTTACATTTCCTTCCATTTACACGACACTTGTCAATCGGTCTACACCCCTGCGCGCTATATGTTTGATTATATTATTATTATTTATAAATATTTTTTTAAATATAAAAACTATTAGCCTTCACTACATTTTTTTCATAATTTTAGAGTTTGGAATCTAAAGATGTCATGGTTTTAAGAATTTATTTATGATTATTTATTTAAAATTTATCAAATTCCATTATTTTTTCTTAGCTTGCTTTGAATAAAAGATAAGCCTTATCCCTTTGCTTGCTTTTTTGATTATATCATTATTATTTATAAATATTTATTAATATCTTTTTAAATATAAAAACTATTAGCCTTCACTACATTTTTATCATAATTTTAGAGCTTGGAATTTAAAGTTGTCATGGTTTTAAGAATTCACATAGTCATGATTCATTTATTTAAAATTTATCAAATCCTATTAATTTGTCTTTCCTTGCTTTGAATAAAAGATAATCCTTATCCCTTTGCTTGTTTGTTTGATTATATTATTATTATTTATAAATATTTATTAATATATTTTTAAATACAAAAACTATTAGTCTTCACTACATTTTTATCATAATTTTAGAGGTTGGAATTTAAAGTTGTCATGGTTTTAAGAATTCACAGTAGTCATGATTCATTTATTTAAAATTTATCAAATTCCATTAATTTTCCTTTGCTTGCTTTGAATAAAAGATAAGTCTTATCTCTTTGCTTGCGTGTTTGTTTATATTATTATTATTTATAAATATTTATTAATATCTTTTTAAATATAAAAACTATTAGCCTTCACTACTTTTTTATCATAATATTAGAGGTTTTGATAAGCCTTATGCCTTCGAGATAATTCGTTTTGATTATAAGTTAAGTTTATGGTTTGAATGCATTCATTATTTCTTTACCATGGTTTTGTTGTGGTCCTTCTTTATAATTTTCCAAATTTTTGTTGATTTTCTCTTTATATGTTTGGAAGAAATGTTAAATTTTATGTGTTTTAGAAATCCATACAAAAACAAAATGTTTTAATCTTTAGATAATCCTGTAACTTTTTTTGCATTGTAAAATATTTGTTTTATTATATTATGTTTTATAAAAAAATTAATTAAAATTGGATTACATGCACAAATAAAAGATTATGTTTCTATTCATTGAGTTTTCCATAATCTTGAAACATTAATGTTTAAACCTGTATCTTTAGAATATAAGTTCTTTATATTATAATATTGCACACTTAGTAACAAAGATATATTAATTTCTTGAAGAAATTGGAATATATAAAGTATGGAATACACAATGTGTAAAAAATGAAATTCATCCCTATATTGAAGAGGCTAGACTGCAATACTTTGTATATTTAAATAAAACTAACTTCCATAAAACCAATTTTTTTTTTGTGCTTTAAGTGCCAAAAACAATTGAGATTAAAAACATAAAACAAAGTACTAGAAAGTTTATTTATTGAAAGTATATAAAAATCCATTTCTTGTAGGCTTAAATATGTTCATGTCTTTGTAAGTAGCACCTATTTATACAAAAAGACTTATCAAATCTCTAAATTTGTAGTCCAAGTTAGTTAAACTTGGTGCATTGTTTAGACTTCAAAGTAGCCAACCTAGTGGGTTTTGTGAGAGCAATACTAGTTGAACATATATGCTCTATGTATTGTTTGCGAGACTTGAATCCACTTGCTTTCAAGTCCTTTGGTGTGATTATTGTCCTCTTAACCATATCACAATCATTCACCTTTTTAATCTTCTGTAAAAGTTACAATACTATTAATAAATATCCAAATTGATATTGCTATAATAAAAACATGAGTATATGGTACATAACTTACCTCTCCTAATTTTTCTTCAAGTGGAGGTGAATGTTGTACTAGTTGAAGATAATGTGATTTATGGTGGATTTCAAAAAAATGTGTTGCATTCCCACCATCATTTGTGTGCAAAAGGGATTTTGGAGATGTATATGTTTTATTCTAAACATAAAATTAAAAGAAGATATAAGTATGCAACTCAAACATAATTAAATGTAAAATTTTGTTAATGATTATATAAAAGTATAAATACATGAAAACTTACTTTCCATCGCCACATTGAATGTAAAGATGGTTGTATCATTTGGTTTGTTTTGTTTACATTCTTTTCAATATTTTGACCATCTTTTGGGGTTTGTAATGATTGTAATGGTTCCGAAAAAAACACCTGCACCATAAATGCACATTAATGTATAAATAAAATAATAATAATATATATAATCAATCACAAATCACAAAAGAAAATAAAAAAAAATAGAATATTGATTTTTCAGCTTGTCATCTAAGTAGAATATAATAATTTATATGGTAGTGTTTTTATGAAATAGGTTGTATTAAAAAAAAAAATTACTTTCCTGAAAATCCTTTGAAATCTAGGTGAGTGTCGTAATGGTTGACAACTCGATACTCGTTGGATATCCAAGTTAGTTGAACTATATTTGCAACAAAACTATGCAGTGATCTCTCTGGGGAGTTTTGTTGATCAAGCTAGGCATATCAATAACAATGGAGAATCAATATACAATTGATAATAAAAATAAATACCATCTAATGTTCAAATGTCTTGAAAATCAATGCATGCAAAACAATTGACTCAAATGTGTACTCATTGTTATTACTAGTTTCCCCAGAGTTTAATATATGGGTATGCTGACCCAACTCTTCTTCCCCTACATCATTAGAAGGCGATGTTCTTTCTTTTTGTTGTAAAACAATATCTATGCGTTTAGCTGTGTCCATACGTCTACGAGGTAAACTTTGATCCCAAAAATTCATTTTTTCATGAATTGTTTTCTTTGAATAATCATTGAGCTGATCAAACATAGCAACCGACTGCGAAAATGAGTTTCAATGAATTTAGTCAATAATAATAAATTTATATTATTAAAAAAACACACAATTACAAATGCCAATAAATACTTACAATGGAAATAATTTCTTCATTGACAAATCTTTTATATTCTTGCTTTCGTGCACGACACAACCTTGCATCTATATCATATTGAATTTTTTCATTATGTCTTTTAACCAACCTTGGTGATTTCGTTTCACGTTTAACATTTTCATCTCTTACTCGACCTCTTGGGCGTGGGGGAATTGGAGGGATATCGTGTTTGATCACACAATGGTGGTTAAGGCCAGATAGTTTTGATCTGGTCAAGATATTGACACAATCACCAACCAACCAATAAAATACTTGTTTGGTGCCTTTGATAACTACATCCCATTCATGTCTATTTTCCACCATTTTCTCAATTCCCTATAAATGAATATGTAAACAACAATGATGTTAGAATGACTATAAAAACACCTTTAAATAATAAACAACTATTTCATATGCCTATCTATTCTATAAATTAGATCTACGCTTATGTGTGATAATAAAGACATTTCTACATTCAACATAGGTTGTGATGTCTCCTCTATGCCTTATAATGATTTTCATGGTAATACCAAGATTCCAAGTTACAAACAATCACCACATCATCTCATAAATTAGTCATAATAAGGAAAAAAAAAGAAAAATATTAAAATATCGAGAGAAACATTGATGTTGCATCATCTAAAACAACTAGCAATTTCAGACACATTTTCTGGTTATTTAATTAAGTTATTAAATTCCTCTTGTTTTGAAATTATGGATATTTAATGATCTGAATGGAGGGAAAATTCAAAAAAGGCGAATCAATTTAATGGAGGGTGCATCAATTTTGAAGGAAGGCACACTAAATACCAGTGCTTCTACAAGTTAAAAACAAAGAGAAATAGAGGAGAGGTGCATTGACTGAACCAAGGTGCAAGGCCTTCTTCAACAATCTAAGCGTTAACATAAGAGAGTTGTGCACCAGTTCCTTTGGTGCGCAACGATCTAAACAAATCACATACAAAAGAAAAAAAAATTTATTTATATTTGATATTTTATAGTTTAAACATATTATTATCTCAAGATAAAATACAATACTTGTTGTAATGTTACATGTATGTTATATTAGTTTATTAATTTAACAAATCCATGCTACTTGTTTTTTTTTTGTGTAATTTTTTTTTTTTTTAAATTAACCCACATTTATAAAATAATAATATTTTATCTATAAGCAAGTTGGTCAACAACCAAATTACCATAATTCTATTACATATAACTAACTACCATAATTCTATTACATATAACTAATGGATTTGATCTAGGGGATCAAATTTTGCTCAAAATTCAAAGTGTTCGGAATCGCTTCAAATCGAACAGGAGCGTAGGTCTCGTCGTCACGAACCCAACGCAACTCGTTTGGATTCAAAAGGACGTCGGATGAGAGAGATATCACGTTCTGTTCAAAACGACAAACATGCAAAAAAAATGTGTTGACTGTACAATCCATACAGATGCTGACGTGGCAAGCCGTACGAAACGTGGCAGACAACCGTGTGGACAATTGGCGGCGAATGGGATGACGACACGTAGCATTATCAAGGCGAATGGTTTGGTGCCACGTGGCCCAGGCATGGGTTTCCACGTGGAACCCTGTTATTGGTTGGTTGTATAAAATTTATTCGGAGTCCACCGGACTCGACCCCGTGATCTCCATCTGCATGCAAAGTCTTTGCAAAGTCCACCAACCAACGTGCCATAACATATTGCTTATTATATATATGGTGCGAATTATATTTAAGTTTGAATGCTTTCAAATTGGTGCGGGGGTTGGGCTGGGGCTTATCCCTAGCCCGTGGTTATGTTGTTATGTCATATGGCCACAGTTTAAACCTTTGCGCACGCACATTCAAAATTTAACCCCCGGTCGTATACATTGTAATATGACCACGGGCGCACGATATGTTTTAATCATAGCCCTTTTTGTATGAGCCCGGTCACATGTGTTTGCGCATAGAAACACCAGCGCGCCCGACCATTGTCATTTGATTGGACTTGTCCCCTTTTATATGCGCGCGAGGTCACGTGATGGCCATATGCCCGTGGGCCTTGGCGGTTAAGGGCCAGTGCGTAACCGTCCTACAATTTGTATCGGTTGTGCGGTTGCGCTCGGTGCTAGGTTTTTCCACATTTATGTGCATGGGAGCTAGGTTGAGGAGGCAAGGGTGCATTTTGGCGATCCAGAGACAACAAGTTTGAAGGGGAACTTCCAGGAAGCCTATTTTCTTCAATTTTTGGCCAAACGAGGTGCCGAAAAAGCCTAGCTAGGGGTTTTTGGATGTTCTGAAGCCATTGGAGCCATCTATTTGGCATTTTGAGCATTGTAAAACACATATTTGAGAACTTTTAACAAACAATACAAAATATCCATTGGAAGTTGGACCATGAGATGTAGCCCAAGAGAGGGGTGAACTCCTTTATCATTTGCTGTGTTATGTGTTTTCTGTTCACTGTTTATTGTTGCTGTTTATATGCATCTTGAATGAGTAATTTCTACAAAAGTTGTGTTGCAAAATTGATCAATTTTCATTTTAACACATGAATTAAATCTTGCAAATAATTTCAAGAATACAAGTCTTCTTCATTTTTAGATCATGTTGGTATCAGAGCATAGGTTTTTGAAGATTTGATTATTTGCAACCCAAAGATGATATTGAAAACGAAGTTTTCCAAGGTTGTGATGTAAAGTTAAAATCTGATCTATATGAGGTTGTTAATCAATATGATGAGATGTTTAAGAAACCAAAGGGATTACCTCCAAAAAGGGGTATCCAACATGAAATTCAATTGCATCAAGATTGTCCTCTTCCAAATATTGGTGTACAGAATGTCGGTCATGGAGAATGCTGAAATCAAAAAACAAATCCAAGAGTTGCTCAACAAAGGGGTCATTGTACCAAGCACATTGCCATGTGGATCTCCAATTGTGTTAATACCAAAGAAAGATGGTACATGGTGTATGTGTGTTGATTTCAGGGCTTTGAACAAGATTACGTTAAAGAATCGTTATCCTCTTCCTAGAATTGATGATTTGCTTGATTAATTGAAAGATGCCAAGTATTTTACTAAGTTGGATTTGAGAAGCGGATATCATCAGATCAGGATTGCCGAAGGAGACACATGGAAGACAACTTTCAAAACAAAACAAGGTTTGTTTGAATGGATGGTAATGCCTTTTGGACTTTGCAATGCACCTGCTACTTTCATGAGAGTTATGAATGATGTCTTAAGGCCTTTTCTTGATAATTGTGTTATTGTCTACTTGGATGACATTTTGATCTTTAGCAAATCTCGTGAAGAGCATGTTAGGCATGTAAAACAAGTTTTGGATGTTTTGAGAAAGGAAAAGTTGTTTTTGAAGATGTCCAAATGTGAGTTTGGAAGCTCAAATGTGAGTTTGGAAAGACTTCACTATTCTACTTAGGGCATATTGTTGGTGGAGGCTTTTAATTCAAAAATTGATCCCTCCAAGGTCAAAGTCATATTGAATGGCCCAAATTCAACAATGTGACAGAGGTAAGAAGTCTTTTGGGAGCAACCCAATATTGGAGAAAAGTTATTACAACTTTTTCCATTGCAGCTCCATTACATGCAAAGGACAAGTGTCGCTAAGTTTTCCATCGGGGAGGCAAGCAACATAAGGCTTTTGATACTCCTTTGAAAGAGAAGATCAGTTCAACGCCAGTTCTGCACTTCCAAGTTTAAGACAACCTTTTGAAATCCAAACAGATGCAATCAATTATGCAATGGGAGCAGTTTTTATACAACATGGTAAGCCCATTTGTTTCATTCTAAACTTTTAATGGTGCCATGATTAACTATCCCACTTTATGATAAGGAGTTGTATGCATTGGTGCAAAGTGTGAAAATGGAAACATTATTTGTTGGGAAAGAAACCATTGTCTACACAGATCATCAACCACTGCAATACTTACAATCACAAACAAAACTACACAACAAGCTAGGCACCCCATGGATGGGTTTCTACAATAGTTCCACTTGGTCATAAGGTATAAGAAGGGAATTTATAACAAAGTTGGGTTGATATGCTTTCAAGGCTCATTATTAGTGCTTCAGCTATTCTTAAGCATAGTCCTATCATGCATGAGAGCATATGTTGAGCAATATGCTTTAGATACCGATTTTAAAGAAGTATATGAGACTTGTGTCATTCTTAACCATGTTGAGGAATTGATTACCATGTGCATGATAATATTTTGTATCATCTTGGCAAGCCATGTATTCCACAGGGTGAAATAATAAACATAATAAGAGAAGCCCATTCTTCTCTTTATTTCTGGTCACTATGTAGGCAAGACATTGGTTAATTTGCAAAGGTATTGTTATTGGTCTAAAATGAATGAAAGTGTATCGAGATATGTTCGAGGATGTTCATATGTGCCACAAGCAAACCTAACAATCGAAAGTTGGGTTTGTATACCTAATTTCTGGTTCCTTCTCGTCCTTTGGGAAAGCATTTCATGGATTTTGTGGGTGGGAGGTCTACTCATGTCTAAACGAAATCATGATTATCTTTATGTTGTGGTTGATCGATTTAGCAAATGTGTGTATTTGATGCCTTGTAAGAAGCAAGTTATAGCTGAGCAAACGACACAAATGCTCTTTCAAAATGTTTGGGTACATTTTGGATTGCCTAAATCCATTATTTCTGATCGATTCTCGATTTATTGGGAAGTTTTGTTTAAGCTTATGGGAACTCATGGACAACAAACTAAAAAAGAGCACAACTTCTTTTCATCCAAGAAATCGATGGTCGTATCGTATGGTAAATAGAAAATGGCATCTTCGTGGTTATTGCAGCAAGCATCCTAAACTTTGATGAATGATTTACACTACATTCAACATGCTTACAATCGAAGAGTGCTTAGCTCAATTGTAAGCACTCTTCAACTCAAATGTCACCATTTGAAACATGTTTTGGCCATTTGCCCAAATCTCCTTAGATTTTATCTTTGGGAAGGATATTGCTATTGATGGTCAGTATGACATTGATAGGGCAGAAAAGTTCATTGAACAAATTCAGTCGATACATCAAATGGTAACAAGAGCAGTTGGAAAAGAGCTGCCAAGTACAAGACGAGACATGACAAGCATCGTAGGTTGATCACAGCCTGCTTCGTGTTGATCACAGTTTCCAAGTTGGAGATGAATTTTGGCTTTACATTAGTAAGGAGAGGCTTAAAGGAGAAGGTAAAAAATTGAAACCAATTCGATATGGTCCTTTCAAGATTCTTGACAAGATTGGTAACAATGCCTTCCGCTTAGATTTGCCTCCTTATATGCAAATGTATGCAGTTGTTAATGTTGAGAATTTGAAATTGTATGAGCCTCCTTTGATTGATGATCAAGGAGAGCATGTTCAAATTCCTTCTATAGATGATTTCTCTCCAGAAAATCTTACAGAACTGCATGAAGACACAATTCTTGACAGGAGAATGCGAACTTCAAAACGAGGAAATGTGGAGTATCTTCGAGTTGGTCTTAAAGGTACAAATCCAAGCAAAGCCAAGTGGATTGAAGTTGGAAAGGTGAGGGAACTATACCCTCACCTTCAGATAGGCTGAAAATAGTCTTTTGGAGGTCCAAAATCTTTCCAATGGGGAGGTGTGATCCAGGGGATCAAATTTTGCTCAAAATTCAAAGTGCTCGGAATCGCTTCAAATTGAATAGGAGCGTAGGTCTCGTTGTCACGAACCCAACACAACTCGTTTGGGTTCAAACGGACATCGAATGAGAGAGATATCGCGTTCTGTTCAAAACGACAAACATACTGTACAGTCCATACAGTCCGTACGGATGCTTACGTGGCAGGTCGTATGACATGTGGCAGGAAACCGTGTGGACAGTTGGCGACGAATGGGATGACGACATGTGGCATTATCAAGGCGAATGGTTTGGTGCCATGTGGCCCAGACATGGGTTGCCACGTGGCACCTTGTTATTGGTTGGTTGTATAAAATTTATTTGGAGTCCACTGGACTCGACCCCGTGACCTCCATCCGCATGCAAAGTCTTTGCAAAGTCCACCAACCAACGTGCCATAACATATTGCTTATTATATATATGGTGCAAATTATATTTAAGTTTGAATGATTTCAAATTGGCTCGGGGGTTGGGCTGGGACTTAGCCCCAGCCCGTGGTTATGTTGTTATGTCATATGGCCACGGTTTAAACCTTTGCGCGCGCACATTCAAACTTTAACCCTCGGTCGTATACATTGTAATATGACCATGGGGGCACGATATGTTTTAATCATAGCCCTTTTTGTATGAGCCCGGTCACATGTGTTTGCGCATAGAACCACCAGCGCGCCCGACCATTGTCATTTGATTGGACTTGTCCCCTTTTATATGCACGCGAGGTCACGTGATGGCCATATGCCCGTGGGCCTTGGCGGTTAAGGGCCAGTGCGTAACCGTCCTACAATTTGTACCGGTTGTGCGGTTGCGCTCGGTGCTAGGTTTTTCCACATTTATGTGCATGGGAGCTAGGTTGAGGAGGCAAGGGTGCATTTTGGCGATCCAGAGACAACAAGTTTGAAGGGGATCTTCCAGGAAGCCTATCTTCTTCAATTTTTGGCCAAACGAGGTGCTGAAAAAGCCCAGCTAGGGGTTTTTGGACGTTCTGAAGCCATTGGAGCCATCTATTTGGCATTTTGAGCATTGTAAAACACATATTTGAGCACTTTGAGAAAATAATACAAAAGATCCATTGGAAGCTGGACCAGGAGATGTAGCCCAAGAGAGGGGTGAACTCCTTTATCATTTGCTGTGTTATGTGTTTTCTGTTCACTGTTTATTGCTGTTGTTTATATGCATCTTGAATGAGTAATTTCTATAAAAGTTGTGTTGCAAAATTGATCCATTTGCATTTTAACACATGAATTAAATCTTGCAAATAATTTCAAGAATACAAGTCTTCTTCATTTTTAGATCAAGATTAGAATTAGAAAACATTGAATTTAATTTTCACTTACTTACATATTCATAGTTGCATTTCCATTTATTAATCCAACCTTATCATTGTTTTTTTTTTATGTTATTCTTGATTTTTTTTTCCAACCTAAATAAAATACAATGGTTATGTCACGGGTGTTTTGGAAGAAGACTGGTATTCAAAAATAAATTTTGGAGGACATGTAATTCATAATTTTTCTCTCAAATTTTGAATAACAAATGCCTTTGAATAAAGATTTTTTCTGTCAAATTTTGAACAAAGAATGGCCCGAGTTGTTATATTTGAGGGTTCATGCTCAGACATTGTGGGGAGACATTCTGGATTCGGAAGATAATGCCTTATGGATTGAAAAGTATTGAGATGATCGAGGGAGATGGAAAAATCTTTGGGAGGGCTATGAACGTGCACATTTATTGTATCATTTAAAAAAAATAGAAGTTACAAACATATAAGCGATGAGCCAATGGGGTGGAAATAGAATTGTTTATTTGATGATTAGGATAATGGACGTTCGGTTACTACACACAACATTGTAAGCACACTCATCAAATAACGGGAACGAGAACGTTAAATACATTTATACTTGTTTTATTCACTTTTGAATCCTTGAAGGTGGCAGACTAATATGAATTGAGATTGATACTTGAAAAGGGTTTGAAACCTCATGGCACACAATAGTTTCAGGGTAAATATGGTGGCTGAACCAACTGACTTGGGAGAGATCTCAATACTTGAATCCATTTTCCATTTTTAGACCATCTAATAATACAATTTCAGCTACAACCCTTCAAAGTAAGTGTAACCATAATGTAACTGATCAATTCCATTGGGGTTTTGCAATCTAGAATATTGGTTCCGTTATGCCCTTCAAAGTAAGTATAACCATAACGTAACTGATTCATTCAATTGGTTTGATTTGCAATCGAGAAAATTGGATATTGAGAAATTTTTTTCCTTTCTAAAATTGTTATTGAACATGGTCACCTCTCCTGGTAATATATATACACCGAATTTTAAAAAGACCGAAGATCAACTTCCAGTTGTCAAGGTGACTAAGAATTCCAAAGGATTCCTTGAGAACAATTTTTGAAATTTTCGGTGTAATTTATGTTACCAATATTACTAAGTAATCGAACCAACCTTTCGATATTAAAAAAAAATATTATACAAGGAATTGTAAAGAGGAATTGTAATTTTTCCCCAGTCATTTTGATCAATTTAAGTTTGAGAGCAATGTTGGCATTTTATCACAAAGATATGTATGTTTACAATGTATTTTTTTGAAGAATTGTAAATTTTCTCTAACCATATTGATCAATCTGAGTTTGAGAGCAATGTTGGCATTTGATCACAAGGATATGTATGTTTACAATGTTGTGATATTCGTAAGGCTATGGATGTTTAGACATTGATATCGGTTTATATCAATGTATCGTTATATGATGAGGTTATATGAATCCCTAATGTATCGTTAAAGTGCTTTCCACTAATGATTTTAAATGTATAATGAGGTTATAACCTCCAAGTATATTTCGTTATGAAAACATGGTTGTAATGACATTCAAGACTATTTCGTGATACATAGTCGATGTGGAAAAACAAAAACAAGACTCATGATGTGCCTTGCAAGTTTCAACTCTAAAATACTTCGTATTTATAAATTAAAGTTGATAAAATTAAAATAATATTTGATCAGTATTATAATTTTATAATTTTTTTTTGGAAAGTTTAAAATCTCCATAAAAAGTTGAATGGAAAGCCTCTGTTAGAGGAAAAATTGAATTGGATAAAACATAGGAAATCCAAGTACATTGATTGCTAAAGGGATAAAAAAAGCCACTATGTTGGACAAGAACAATAAACTTCATGACATCAAAATCTCCATCAAATTTGAAACGTCACAAAACTCCGCTTCGATAAGGTCAGATATCTAAACAGAAATATGTTACACATTTCCACTGGAAGTAAGATTGAAGTAAATAGAAAACATAAAGATTATGGGCAGCCAACCATAGAGCGAACATTTTAAGAAAGAAAACTAGGTAGTGTCTTCCCACAAGCACACCGTTCAAAAAATAGTTAAGAAAAAATCCAAAGGAGTCACAAATATCTGTAGATCTTCATAAAACCAATTTAAAAAGAATTATGTGGTGGCCATTAAAAGGAGTCTGGGTCGACCTAGGATAAGGTTGAAGTGAACTAAATATAACAAACCGAATTCGGTGGGAGCACATTCTCCTTGCGAATATCACAAAACCAATTCAAAACAATTGCATTACATTCCAGAAGAACCGGATGAGTTCTCAGTAATTATATTGAATGTGGAGATCCTATTAAAGCATCGAAATTATATGTAAACCCAGGTTACAGTAACAAATTACCTCGGCCAACAAAGAAGGATCACGCCCTTTGTAAGCAACACCCTTTGTAAGCACACAGGAGAAGATCTCGGCTAGCAAAGAAGGATCGCACCCAGGATAGATCTCGGCCATCAAGGAAGGATCAGGCCCAGGATAGATCTCGGCCAGAAAATAACAACCTTCTCGGAAGATTGATCACACCCAGGATAGATCTCAACTAGCAAAGAACAACCTTCTTGGAAGATTGACTAGTCGACTGAAGTCGGTTTGAGAACCAACGCAGCATTGTGGGTAGTTGGGTAATTTAATTCACGAGTTATGCTGGACTAACTTGACTGCGCCTCAACCTCCTGGGAAATCCAAAAAGTCTATCCGTCTACATCGAGAGTACAGATAATCAGGCCAGAGAATGCGGGAATGATCCAAGATATGACGGCGGATCAATATAATGTCACCTCGGAAATCCATGAAGGATACCATCTACCTCGAAAACCATCCATCCATCCATCTACATCACCATGTGAATCCATCACGTACGATCAAGGCACATCCATGCCACGGGTTTATGCAGGATGATGGTATATACATTATCCATCCATCCACTGTAGAGTCTTAATGACTCTACAACAGGCTGGATATTGATTGTCAAGTGTTATAGTGTATTGTCCAATAAAAATATACATAAAATAATGGAGAAAACACATATGCTCTAATTACAAATGAACATGTGACAATATATTGTGAAATCACACGAGAGCTAATTACAAATTAAACGAGTCAATGTATTCTCAAACCAAAATACACATACATATGAAGGGTATTATTAACTTTGAAATGAAATGGAGAAACTTTGTAGGTTGGTTGTGACATTTTATTAGGGCAATGCCATTTTTGGATTAATGGAAAATACAAAATTATATCAGACTATTTATACATTGTTTGAGTGGTTAGAGCACATATAGATTAGGGAGATAACATAATTCCATGTATTTCACATTTTCAAGTATGAAAAATAATTTCTGAAGGCCAATTAGAGAACCAAAAACTCTCTACATAGATTTGATAGAGACATTGTGAACCATAGTTATATCACATAGCATCCTCTCTATGATGCATTTGGATTGATGGAAAAATTATTTGTAGAGGACAGTGAAACATACAAACTTAACAAAGGATAGCCAAACACATCGAAAGATAGAAAAGAGATCGAGAACAAGACATAGTTGTCCAAACAACAATAAAAAGAGAGCATGTCTAACTAGCCTTCATTGGTCACTCATCTTGCAGAGTGGCCTCCTTAGTGGTGGTTAAGATTGACTAGCTTAGAATGTATTTACATAGCACCCTTGAGAGTCTTGGGTGATAGATCTAAGGGTTGATTCAAGAAAGTTTATAATGCCCCATAGAAGGTCTTTGCTTTTATTGCACATCAATCTCATTGGGTCAAAGTCTTTGGTCTACTAATGTATCTCCATGAATTGCTTAAATAACATATTTTTTTCTAGTTGTATGTTTAGGATCTTTAAGGGGACATAAGAAGGTTCACCTTCAAACCCGTTATCCCCATTTTGTGGGATAACTAAGGAGATGATGTCTCGAGGCCCTCAGTTTGTAGATATGGAGTGTCAAGAGACCACATGGATAACAGTGTCCACTTGCACATATGGAAGCCCACTCTATCACCATAGTTTGGATCCATCGTCAATGCATCCACCACACCAACCAACTTCTGGAAGGCACATGGGTCTTTCTCTATGCGGTACAAGTAAGGTAATTTGGCAGGTAATCACCCTAATATTTGAGGCATTTAAGCATGTTGTATTGAAGCTTCTTTTGATTATAGAACGCCTGTTTGGACATTATTCTTTTGACCTTGTTTCACCTTGGTGAGTGTCATCGATTTCCTAGTAAGTGGCCAAATTTTGGGGAAGGGATGAAACTAGGGATCCCTTGAGGGGTTATCGTACGATTCTTGACCATAATTATCACTTTTTGCTCATTGCATTCCCATCACACTGTCCTCTTCTAGGCCCTTTGACTTTAGTGACCCAAGAAGGGCATGCACCTCTTTTCATGGGAAGAAAGGGTTGAAGGCCTAGGGGGATGGTTGCTGGAAAAATATAAAAGCCTAAAATATAAACCTTCTAGATGCTTGTCCAGACAGGTCTTGAGAACGACGAACTACTTCTCTTAAAATAATTGAAGGCTTGCAAAAGATCAAACACATAATAAACATCCTGCTTGAATGAAAGACTAACACTTTGATGGTTACCCCTATGGTGCTTTGTGGAACTCTTCTTTCAAGTGACACTGTGTTAATGCCCCTGAAGCTAATCGATTCACTATTGGGAGTGCACATGTGTTTGGATCATTAATTCATTAATAAATGGCACTAAGTGGGCTTGGAAAAAGGTCGCATTGAGGACGAAGGTGCAACACACCCTCTACAAAGGCACCCATAAATGAGATAATATGAGCCCTTGTATGTCATGAAAATCATTGAACTATGAAGTCTAATCCCCTATCCACCTCATCATCCACTACATGACCTTGAAGGGACATCCTTGGAAGCATCCCCTACTTAATGGTTTTGGTCTACCCAATAGGACTTTTATGACATCCCTCCCATACCTAAACTTGGTGAGTTGTCTAGGGTCTTTGGGCATTTATTTAATTTGATGAGGTAGTTTTGATGCACATTTTTAGGTGCCTTGTTTATAATGTGTGGTTTTCACTTGCCATGATATTTTGACTTGAGATCCTTGGAGGGTGTACCCATTTGTTTTGTAAGAACTTGCTTGGTGCCCTGTTTTGGGAGAACAAGCCTAGTTTGGGCTTCCATGGGGTAAGAAGCCCACAGGTTTAATGCCAAGGGCCTGTATGCCAGATGACAAAGACGTGCCTTTGGAGGCCTAGAAAACATCATGGATGACCTTACCTAGCCCCTTTTACCCAAACAACTTGCCTAGGAGAGGCAAAACATCACTTTTGGAGGCTTGACGTCACCTAAGGCTAGGGTTTGATGGTGATGGAGTTATTTCTCATTGACACTTGGCATGATTTGTCTGGAGGAGACATGGATAGACCTTGGAACATGAAGAGGAGGCTTAAGAAGCCCCAACGACCTCCATTTTCTTCTCCAACAACTTGGAAAAGTTTCAAAACATTCCCTAGAGGGGTGACGTCTTACTTAGGGTTCCATCTTATGTGCAAAGTATGAATTGTTTAGTATTATTTTTGTAAAGGGGAAAAGTAGGGGTTTGTTGTTCCCTTACTTTGTGTTTACCCTAACGTACGTGGACCAACTATGTCTAAGAATTTATGTATAAATAGAGATCAAACTCGAATCATTATAACATAACTCTCCCATTGTGAGAAGTACTTGGCTGAAATTTTCGCTACCCTTGGGCATTTTCTCTCTCTTTGGCATTTGTCATGGTTTACTTTGCTATTGGTGGAAGGAAGTGGTGCACTACCTCTCATGGAGTGTTTCTCTTGCATATTGGTGGATAATTCTTGGTAAAGTGTAAGTTTCTCTTGTTGATTCTTGCTCTAGGTGAAGGGTTTTATCTTGTTATTGTCTCTTTTTCTTTGTTGCAAGGTTAACTAATTGAATTTCTTGGGGAGTATAAGTGCATACAAAACCACTAAGCTCATCAATATTTGTCTGGGAAATAATTTGTTACTTAAGGTAGTGCTAGGAGAAGTAAAATGACTTGCACCCTTTTAGCACTTTCCTAGCCAGTTTTACTTGCCTTGTGGAGTAAGAGGGTTTAAAACCCCAAGGAAGTAGTGTAGTTATCTCATCTTTTGACTCCATAACCCAATAGTTAAAGCACTAATCATTTACACTTTGCATTGGAGAAATAAAATTGTTGCATTGGGATACGTGAAAAAAGGACATAATCAAATTGTTTAAATTGCAATCTCTTCTTGAATTTATAGACTTGTCATAGCAACTAGGGCATCTTAATTGGATAATTATTTCTTGTTTCTGTTATAAAATTTCATCTACAACCATTAGGGCTGCGGAAGCCCTAACACTTTTTCATTTATAACTTGATTTTCAACCGTTGGAATTTGCTGAAAGTTTGCCAAGATAATCTACTAGGCCTAGCACAACTTTTGGGTGGACTCTTTGTAAGTTTAGGTGGTTGGATTTACTATTGTAAAAACTTGTTTTCTACAACCATAAGACTGCACAATATCTTTGCAAACATCTTCTATTACAACCTTGTTTCATTGCTAAAGTCTCGTGCTTTCATTCTTGAGTATTACTAATGTTTATCTAGCTTATCTCTTGCATCATTTGTTGGACTTTTAACAATTGTTTAACATCTTTAATACTTATTTTCTTGCTGATATACATTGTTGTTTACTGCCGCAATTAGGGACAACAAGCCTAACTTGTTTTTCCATTTAACAATATACATTTATACTTGGCTTGTTCTTGTTCCATGAGAAGGTATATCACTCTTCACATGTGTTCTTATCTCTTGGAAACTATTGGCTACCACCAAGACTCTTTCCCATGCCTTTCTGCATATTCTATCTTGACCTTTAGGGGGACCTTCTTTCATCTCTTCACTTTCCATCTCATTTCCCCAGGGTCATCAAGATCCCCCCCTTGAGGTGATTCTCTCACCTCTAAAGTGACCAGAATACTTGCCTAAGGTGACAGTGGGTAGGTGTTCTCTAAGTTGTCGTCATTTGGTGGTTGGGTCAGGATTTTCCCAACCTAGTGCGATAAAATTTTGGCCCCATTGTCGGGGAGGATTTTGAATCCTCTTCCAAACCATAACAATACTTTGGCAAGCTATGCCAAAGCCTTTTCCCTAACTTTCATGGTGACTCCACCTAAAGGATGTTCCCTTTTCACTTTTGATAAGCTTGTCCTAAATCTCATCTGGGGATTCCATCATGGGATGTACTAAAAAAAGGCATTACTTGACCCCCAAAAACACTTCCAAACATCATAAGACTTCACCCAAAGGGTCTAGTCCTTCGTTGACTCCCACTTCTCGTGATTGTTCATCTACTTCTCATATCCTTCCATCCTCACCTACTACCCCCACACCTCCACTCTCACCCGTGCCCACCTCACCGAGTGCTACATGGAGCCCGTGGGCCAAAGATGCGTACAAACCTTTGGACATGACAAATATCCCTGGATCTCCTCACAAAATCCCAAAGGACTTCAAGGAGTGGCTCCCCAACTTTTCAGGAGAAGATCTCATTACAACTGAAGATCACTTAGATTCGTTTCAGGAGAAGATCGCTTTGGAACGTTATGACCAACATGAAGATGTCTAGATGAGACTCTTATCTTACTGTCTTGTTGCAAAGGCCAATGAATGGTATGATAGTATTGTCCTAGGAATAATCACGAATTGGGATCTCTTTCAAGAACGTTTTACCAAAATATTTGGAAAGAACAAAGATTACCAGTCCCTTTACGATCAACTCTACAACTACAAGAGAAATTCAGGAGAAAGTGTAAGGGATTTCAATGATAGGTTTAATACCCTTGTAAGGAGTTTTCCTCAAGATTTCAAACCTTCCCAAGCTACTATATTCAAGTCTTACATGTCAACCATGAAAGACCCATGTGGAGTTTTAATTGGAAGATGCCCTACAAATTTGTTTGAAGCTCAAGAAAGGGCATGTGAGATAGAAGAAAACATAACCTCGTCTCTCATGCAAGAGGAGGAATGTATTGAATAGACCTTTCAGATTAATCAAATCGATGACTTTGTCTTACCAGACCCTCCCCATGATATCAGGACATACCTGCAGAAAGAACAAGAGGAGGGAATTAAAAATACAGCTCATCGTATGATGAGTCTATTGGGTAAAGAAAAGGAACTAACATCGAAAAGTATACCTCGCTCAACAAATGAGGTTTTGAAGGTTGAAAGGAAATAAGCAACAAAGAAGGATGAAGAATACTTTTTGCAACATATTCGACAAGTCTTGATAGATCCTCATAAAGAGAAATAAGTTGGTATCATCAAAGGTGAAGAGAACGCTCTTTCCCCAAGCGAGACCAAAAAGGAAGGTTTTGTGGATCATGTCAACATAACCCATCAGGTTCTGGAAGAAGGGATTAACAACACCTTCATTTTGGCAATCTCCCTTTTCCTTGATGAGGAAAATAAGGAAGGATCTTGGGGCTTAGATTTTGATGGTGCACACTCAAGCACAGACTCAGGTGTAGGGATAGTTTTGAGATCACCAGACAACAATACTACCCTTTTCTCGTACATGCTTGAATTCAAATGTACAAATAACATTGCCGAGTACAAATCCCTTATCATGGGCATAAATATTTCCATTGACATGAACATCAAGTCCCTGCATGCGAGACAGGATTATGACTTAATCGTTTTGCAAGTTAATAAGAAATTCACTACTAAAAACCCAAGGTTGAAACCGTACATGGATGTTGTATGGGACGCCATAAAGAAGTTTGACAACTTTTCTATTGAAGCCATCCCTAGGGAAGATAATATTTTGGTAGACAACCTTGTTGTTTCCGCTTCCACCCTACAACTTTTCAAGGAAATCAATCTCTATAAGGTGGAAGTAAATTACAGGCGTCACTACCTGACAACTTGGAACATTGGCAGGTTTTTGAAAATGAAAGCCACATTCTGTGTTTTCTCCAGAATGAAGGTGAATTCTCGGAAGCCCAGATAAACCTATTGGCGGAAAAGGGAAATATCGAGATCATTGATTTAGCTGAAAGACCCTTACCTAAAGGTATCGTCCCCTTAGATACCTTTTTTATCGAAATGACATGTACAAGGGGAAGTCGTCGAGCAAAATCAATGGCGATATCATGGAATTCAATATTGGGACCAAGGAATCCCCAAATATCATCAAGTTTGGAAAATGAATAACGTCTGATGAAATGGAGAAGTTGATTGCCCTCATAAGAGAATTTAAGGATGTCTTCACTTGGTCTTACAAAGATATGAAGGCTTACCGAGAAGACGCCATACAACACACTATTCCCCTTATATATGACACTAATCCCTTCAGACATAAGCTCAACCATATGAACCCAAAGGTTGTTCCATAGGTTTAAAAGGAGTTGCAAAAGATGGTTGAGGCAGGAATAATTGAGCCTATCAGATATTCGTCTTGGGTGTCTAATCCAGTCATTGTGAGGAAAAGGACTGGCGAGATTAGGATATGTGTCGATTTCAGATATTTGAACTAAGATTCACTTAAGGATAATTATCCTCTACCAAATATGGAGTATCTTCTGCAAAGGGTCACCATAGCGGAAATGATGTCCATGCTTGATGGTTTCTCAAGATATAATCAAGTGTTGGTAAATGAGGATGACCAACTAAAAACTGCTTTCACCACCCCTTGGGACACTTATAAGTATTTGAGAATGCCCTTTGGACTAACCGATGTAGGGGCCACTTTCCAGCGCGCCATGGATTATGCTTTTAGGGATTTGATCGGGAAACTTATAGAGATCTACTAGGATGATCTAATCACTATCTCCAAAAAGAGGGAACAACACATCCAAGACTTAAGAACTATTTTTCCAGAGATATAGGGAGTATGGCATCTCTCTCAACCCTAAGAAATCAATTTTTGGTGTTCACAAAGGCAAGTTGCTAGGTCATATCATTTCTAAATATAGAATCACAATATACCCTGCTAGGGTTGAAGCCATCAAGAAGATCCCTCTCCCTAAAGACAATAAACCTTGGAATCTTTCTTTGGCCAAATTAATTTCATGAGGAGGTTCATTCCAAAATTTGTCGAGATTGTTAAACCCCTTAATAAATTGTTAAAGAAGGATGCCCCTTTCGAATGGGAAAATGAAGGTAAGCTATCCTTCCAACGTATCAAGGAAGAAATAATTGTTGCACCAATCTTGTTCAGTCCAAATTTTTCTAAGGACTTCATCATATATATATTTTTTTTCGCTTCGAAGGACACCATTGTAGGAGTTTTGTTACAGAAAAATGATCAAGGGGATGAACAACTGATTTCCTTCATGAGCAAGAATCTTAGAGACTTAGAATTGAATTACACCATTATAGAAAAACAAGCTTATGCTCTAGTCAAGTCTCTCAAACATTTTCGAACTTATGTGGGGTACAACAAGATCAAAGCCTTCGTCCCCTACCCCGCTGTAATGGACGTTTTATCACAACAAGATTTCCATGGATCAAGGGGAAAGTTGGTTTCACAGATATATGAATATGATTTGGAGATCAAACCATCCAAGATAATTAAAGGTCAAGGATTGATCAAAATGATGACATAGAGAAATCAAGAGGCCATCTAGGTATGAGAGAAGGAACATATCAACATTATCGTAAGTGAAATCAAGAACAATGAGTGGTATTCAAATGCCATTTATTACTTGAAGAACCTCACTTGCCATGATCATTTGGTAGAACATAAAAGGAGATCCATAAGGCTCAAATCTATGCAGTACTGCCTAACAAAGGACGATCTCAGGCGGAGAAACCCTGATGGGGTGATCCTCAGGTTTGTGAATAAGGAAGAAGCTGAGAAGTTGATGGACAACCTTCATTTAGGGCATTGCAGAGGCCATTTTTCAGCACACACCACTACCCATAATATTTTAAGGGCATGATATTATTGGCCCACTACTTTCTCCAACATGCATCGATATGTCAAATCTTGCCAACTGTGTCAATTCTTTACTGGCAAGCAACACCTTCCTTCCCTTCCCATTAAGCCAATCGTCATAGAAGCACCCTTTTAACAATGGGGATTGGATTTCATTGGTGAGTTCAAGGAAAATTCTAGTAATGAGTATTGATGGATTTTGACCACCACTTACTACTTCACCAGATGGGTGGAAGCCATCCCAACAAAGAGAGCAACACAAGAGGTTGTGATGAAGTTCCTTGAAGAAAATATTATCACTAGATTCAGTGTTCCTGCTAAAATAACCACAGATAACGCCAAAGATTTTAGCTCGATGGCGCTCAATGATTTTTTCTTTAAGTATGGGATCGTTTTATCACACTCCTCAAATTATTACCCTTAAGGAAATAGAATAGCATAATCCAACAACAAAAACATCATGAATATTGTGAAGAATATTGTTGGGGAAAACAAGAAAAGTTGGGATAGCAAAATTAAGTATGCCTTGTGGGAAGACCACACAACTACAAAGACCTCCACCGGAAAAACCCCCTTTGAGTTAGTTTATGGGTTAGAAGCATGCTTACCTATAAACCTCCATATTCCAACACTACAAATAGACCAACAATTTGTTACAGATAAAGAAGTATTGTAGAGGAAAATTGATCAACTCATGGAATTGGACGAAACTCGAAGAATGGCCTTTGATCAAATGACAAAGAATCAAGAAAATGTGAAAGGGACCTTTGATCGAAAGGCAAGGTAAAGAGAATTCAAGAAAGGGGACCAGGTCTTAATGTGGGACAAGAGGAGAGAAAAACCTGGAACGCATCAAAAGTTTGTCAGTCTTTGGTTGGGGCCCTACAAAATAGATGAAATATCTGGGTTAGACTCTTTTTACTTATCCTTGACAGAAGGGAGGAGGATTCCACTACCGGTGTGTTGAGGAAAATGTACGAAGAACCTTACTCAATCATTTTCAGATCTTGCTAGGCTAAGGAAAGATAGTTGGGAATGCTACCCGAAGTTTATAGCCTTAAATTCAAAACAATCACTTAATACAAAAATAATATGTATGAGGGATCATGTTAAGAACCAAACATCAAAATAGCATAAAAAAACTTCATACTAAGTACTCAACGCCTTGACAAAGAGTGAATTTCAGATAATAAGCCTCTTCGAGGGGGCAACCTCCTTATACACCACATAAATTCCCAAATACAAGATGATTCCAAATGAAAAGGTCTCCTTGGTATATATAGGAGACTATGAGGTACAATTACAACTAATGGACCCAATACGACATAAATAAAATAACATTACTAATGTAATATTCCCCAATTAAGGGGTAATGTGCCACTATTTAGGGCTTAACATGCCCCTCCCCTTCAGACAAGTGTTGTTCACAATGCTTGAGTAATTATGGATGCTTCTATATAAAAGTCTCATCTTCCCAAGTGGAATCTTCAGCAGGTAGTTTCCTCCACTTATTGAGATACTTTGAAATGGATCTATTCCTCAGCTGGTGAATTCTTGTGTCAGTGATAGCTTCGGGCTCCAATATGATTTTTCCTTCCTTGTCAAGTTCTGGAAATATAGTTTGAACTAGGATCTTGTCACCTATAACCTTCTTTAAGCATGAAACATGGAAAACTAAGTGTACTTGCGAAGATGCATACAACTCTATTTTGTATTCCATAGTACCAATCTTTTGCAACACCTTATAAGGGCCATAGTACTTTGGTGATAATTTATTATCTTTCTTAGCTTGATTGAGGGAAATCTATTTGTATGGTTGTAGTCTTAAAAATACCCAATCCCCTACTTAAAACTTCTTTCACTACGATGTTGATCTGCTTGTTGTTTCATGTGATTTTGTGCCATGGTCAAGTTGTCCTTTAAGAGTTGGAGAACTTGTTTTCGATGCTTGATGTGATCTTCCACTGCTTGAACCTTAGATTTTTATTTTAGAGAAGAGGTGATGGAAGGTGACTGATATCCATAGAGTGCCATAAATGGTGTCATTTTTGTTGCAGTATGAAAGGAAGTGTTATACCACCATTCTGCCAAGGGTAACCAATTGAACCATTGTGTTTGTTTATCAGAGATAAAGCAATGAAGGTAGCCTTCCAGACATTTTTTCACCATCTCAATATGTCCATTGGATTGAGGATGATAAGATGAGCTATGAGCAAATTGAGTACCCAAACAAGAAAATAATTCTGTCCAAAAATTTCCAGTGCAGATAGGATCTTTGGGCTTCCATGTATCTTTTGAACTGTCTATATGAATGAGGTGGAAACTGTACTGGATTTGAAAGGATGAGAGAGTGCACAAAAGTTTGTGTACTTGGTCAGTCTATCAACAATCACCATGATGACACTCTTTCCTTCAGACTTCGGTAACCTTGTGATGAAATCCATGGAAACCTCCTCCCAACGCTAACTTGGGATGGCTAATGGTTGTAAAAGACCTGGGATCTTAATTGTTTCCACCTTATTTTTTTTGGCAAACCAAACATTTTGCCACAAACCTTTGAACATCATTTTTAAGGCCATCCCAAAAAAATTCCTTCTTGACCCTATGGTAGGTTTTCAAAAATCACGAGTGCCCTCCTACTGGAGAGGTGTGCAATTCCAAGAGTACCTTTTGTTTGAGTTGGGAGTTCTTACATAAATATAAGCGATCTTTGTACCATAGTGAATCATTTTTCCATGTAAATTTATCTGATGCACTGGAATCCTGTTGCAACCTTTGAATGAGAACCCACACATTTTCGTCATTCTTCCATTCATCCCTCTCTTCTATTATCCAATCGGGTTGGATGATTGAGATATCACAGAGAAAGACCTCAACATATTCATCCTTTCTTGAGAGTGCATCTGCCACAACATTTTGCTTCCTTTTTTGTAGATGATTTCAAAATCATAACCCAACATCTTCATCCTTTCTTGAGAGTGCATCTGCCACAACATTTTGCTTCCTTTTTTGTAGATGATTTCAAAATCATAACCCAACATCTTGGTCACCCATTTTTTTTGTTCTTATGAAGATAGTCTTCGTTCCAAGAAGTATTTAAGACTATCATGATCTGTTTTGACCTTGAAGTGCCTACCTATTATGTAAGGGCGCCATTTCTTCAATGCATGTAGTATTTCCATCATTTCCTTCTCATAAATGGGTTTGTGTAAGTCCTTTCCCTTGAGTGGCTGACTTTCAAAAGCAAGGGGCTTTCCTTCTTTCATTAGAACAACACCAATGCCATTTCCCGAGGCACCACATTCCACAATAAAGGTTTTTGTGAAGTTTGGTGTGGTCAATACAGGAGCTTTGCACATCGCCTCTTTAAGTTGCTTAAAAGCTTGAGTTTCCTCTGGAGTCCATGAAAATGCATCCTTCTTAGTTAATGTAGTTAAAGGTGCTGCTATTATTCTATAGTTTCGAACAAACTTGCAATAGTAACATGTTAAATCCAATTATCCTCTAAGATTCTTCAATGTTTTGGGAATTGGCCAATCCATCATGGTCTTAATCTTGTTAGGGTCTACCTTGACACCTCCATGAGATAAAATATGACCCAAAAGAACCCTTCTAACTGCCCAGATCTGCGAAGAATGGGGATCGACCCATTCAAAAACATCCCAACGTGCCTGATCCAAGCCCATAGGCCTTCTAGAACTCTCGTTGTGATGACAAATGGGAAGATCGACCCTCTCAGTGGATCCACGTCTTATCTAAACCCTCGAATCTACAATATAGGGGGTTTGGTTGTACATAATGTCTCCCACAACTCTCTCACTAACTTGGATCTGCAGAAAGGGGATGGGAGTGGCCTCCCTAAACCACACAATCATCTCGACCTACTATAATAAGCCTCACGATTCTGCTATGAAGTGGATCAACCCTCCAAATGTCCACCACTATGCAACATGCACGCAGATCAACCTCTACAAACCGTCCAAGACAATTCGTCGTGCGTTTCTCCTGCAGATGGATCAAAAGTAGAATCTCCAATGAAGACCTTGGTTGGATCCTCCTATTTGTCCAACTAGGGTAGATATCTCACTACCAAAACCAAACATCAAATGGTGGAAGGGTTTTTCCAAAACCCTAATGAAAACCTTTGCTCCAAGAGCACATCAATAAGAGATCAAAACATAATTCCAAAGTGAGAGGCTGGCCCTCCTTTTATTCTTCCTCTAAGCCTTCTAGATCTTTCTCCTTTTTTTTTTGACCAAATCAAACCCTTACCTTATTTCTCCTTTAATTATTACTTAAACATTAAAATAATTTTTTAATGCTTGAGTGATTAATAATTTTATTTAATGTCACTTTAATATAATATCTTCCACCCAAGTGACACTAAAAAAATCCCTGTGACTCTCTTTTTTCCCACTCACTATAGCCTACGAGAGTCATATAGGATACTAAGTCATCTTCCGCTTCGATCAAAAGGATGGGGACATTACACAAAGCCATTTTTGAGCCCTCATTCTCAGCGCTGCTACCAAATTACATTTCCCACCTATCTTGTTGCAAGTGCTTGGTGTTCAAATCCTCAAACTTCAGGCCAACATCAATACAAGTAATATTTAGGGTGTTAATTAAATGCTCAAATGCAATTGGTAAACTCTTGAGAGTGATTACCATTGTGTCTTCTTCTTCCATTTTCAGTCGAAGGGCATTTGACTATTCTCTAAGGTCTTTTATCTTCAACAAATGATCTTGTAAAGACTCACTTTCATCCATTTTTCTTGAAAACAATAAATTTTTAAGGAAAAGGCTCTATCTTTATTTTAAGTTTCATGTTAATCCTTTAGTTGCTTCCCAATAGCTGCAACAACACCCCTAGTCTGCACTTTAGGAAGTATCAATATCATCACTTCTCTATTTCGCTCATTAAAAAGTTGGTTTGATAATTTCCAGTGGATGTTGGTCGTGTTTCCCTGCCTGGCACAAATTGATCCAAACACATGTACTCAAAGATGGCCAACATACACTATTTCCAACTACTATAATTCTTCCCATAAATTTTATGGTTACCCTCTAACATAATGTTAGACAATACTAGACATTAGAGCACAAAAAATTCAGCCTAAATGTTGTTGAAAATCAAATTTGCAACTAAAATAAAGATTTACATCCAAGAAAATTGCATTTTTCCTCCACCAAATTAAAGATTATAGAGATAAACAAAAATTCTTGCTAGAAAATTGATAAATCCTCTAAAAATGCATATCTATCACATATATTCCAAATACCTACTAAATTGGTCAAATTTATGTTCTTTCTTCCCCCAAATATCAAATTACTGAGAAAAATAAAGAATTACATGTCCAATTTGTCTAATTCCAACAAATTATTTGCTAGATATACAAAATTACAACCAATTACTTGTTGGATTTGCAAAATTATAGTGAAATTGACCAAATTTCAAATTTAATTGTTTCTTGGATGAATTGATTGAAGGAAACTAAGAAATTTGGTTGTTGAGTGTCTGTATAGGTTGTGCAACCCTCCAATTTCCCTATTGGGCATCCATAGGATTGAATTTCACCTACAAACGTGTTGTACAACCATCCATACTATCCATGCGGCCCCCAAAATTCCTTGGCGGCTACTGTATGGCCAGATCATACACGTTATGGTCGCTGCTACCAGCGCAACCCGTAAAAAAAATATTCTTTTTCTTGAAAATCAATTTTGTCTTTTCCTTTAAAAACCCAAATTTTATTCTTTCTTATTTATTTATTTTATTATTTTAATTTTGAAAACATTTTTTTTATTTTTATTTTAATCTTTTCAGAAAAGCCAACCTAACTTTAAGTCAAGTAAAAATAACCTAGCCCATCTTTTAAAACCAGAAAAATGACCCTAGTATTTCTCTCTTTTTAAAAAAAACAAACCCAACCTAAAAAACTGCAAACAAGATATACTTAGCTTTCATTCCCCAAAAGTTGTTTGGTTTCTCAAAGTGTATCAAATAGTTGTAACTCATCCATCACTGGTCTATGCAATCCCTAGGCCTTCACCCACTTTAACTTCTCCTTACCATGGCTCTAGCCTCTGACACCATATAACAAAAAGAAACCGAACACAAAGAAACCAAGAACACCAAAGAACTTTCAAGAGAAATGCTTCTTAGAATGTAAAATGAAAAGAGAACATGTTCATTGATAGTAAAGGAATGACAAAAACCTCAAGTGCATAAACCCTATAATGACTTAAATAATATACAACACTAGAACATGATTTAGACTTGTTTCCATCCTTATACACACCTACTAACGTGGAGAAGTATCCAACCCACTTGGTGTGTACTTGGAGGCACAAGCCTAAGTCCAAACCCACTGTCACCTCGATTTGGACTTCTTTCGTCTAGGCTCACTCCTAGGGAAGCCAAGGGGGGTAGACCCTACTTAACTATGTTAAGTTGATTAAATGTTCTAGGAGTTAATTTTAAATCTTGAGTTAGGGAGACCTAACCTGAATGAAAATCAACAATGCAATGCAAAAGTTTAATGACAAGCAAACTTCTTTACCTACAAACTCAATTAAGACTAGTGCCTAAAGATGGGTAAATGGAGTCAATGAGATTATAAAACAAACATACAATTAAATGAACTAATCACAATTAATAAAGAATATAACTTTACACTTAAGACAATTATTGAATGAAATGAAATAGATGTACAATGAACTAAACAAATTAAGTGATTATACACATATATACAAGAATTAAACCAATATATAATGAATGATTATAGCATGAGATATTCACAAATGAAAAAGAACTTGAAAACTTGGAAAGTAAATTGCCCAAAGAGAGATAGTGCGCAACTTTAGATGAGATGGCTTAGAAAGTAAAATTACACAACTTAATTAAGAGATAACTGAAAATGAAAGCACATAGGTTGTGAAAGTGTTGTAGGTTGATTTTAGAAGAATTTTAAAGTCTCTCTTTAGTTAGGGGGATTAAAGTTTGAAGATGCAAGCTTAGACTATGTGTCTACCTCTAAACTCTTATCGCTTTGACCAAAAGGACTATTGGGTGCTCAATAAGAAGGACAACCAAGGTCCTTCCCTAGCTCCACAAGTCAATCCAGAATGCTTGGGTGCTCAAGCAGGGGGACACTTAGTGCCGTGAAGCCGTCCCCGACTTACACCCCTTGTAGCTTCCACAAGTCACCCTTTTTTATGGTGAAAGTTGTATAAGTTTGGGTGCCTAGTTACTAGATATAATTACTTTTCAAATTAAAAATTTAAGAAGATATTAAAAAGTTATGCAAATTATACAAGTTATACAAGCCTTACGATATTGCATGGATTGGCTGGGCCAAATCACTTTGCAAGGTTTAGGCAAAATAAATCAAGAAAAATAAAATGACTTGAAAGTAAAAAGTTTGCACCTAGCCACACAACCTTGCCTTAAGGACAAGTGGGGCAAAAAAAAATATGCAAATCAAAAAACTGAATTATCCTAGTCTTACGATTTTGCATGGATTGGCAAGGCCAAATCACTTTGCAAGGTGTAGGCAATTAAATTATTTACAAAACAAAAAAATAACTTTTAGAGAATAAGGCAAGCCCAAGAGACTCTCTTGGGTTGCTTACAATGCCTGAAATAGATAGACAAGAAGAGGGTTTTGAAACTCCAACTTGGGATTGGAGTATTTTCTAACCCAAAATGGGCAACACCTCCCCTTGTTCTGGCGATAACCTACAAAAAACAACAAGCTAATGATTGCTGGAAATGCTGCCAAAACACTTGAAAATATTTGGAAATTTCTGTTAGTACAAAACATAAATTTTATATGTAAAAATCAGAGCATAAAAGTATATTTTTAAAGCCTATTTCATAATAGAAATGTCTCAAATCAATAGGGAATGATGAAGAAAATGAACCAAATTTTTTGGAGGCTTATGTAGGCTAGACAAGTAAATTTCCAGATCTGAAATCTATTTGTTCCAACACTTTGGTGACTTGCAAATGGTGCCAAACTTGCTACAAAACCAATCAAGAGGTGAATATATCTAATAAACAAGTAAAATACTTTACTAGTTCTATTAAAAATACTTCACTAAAACAAATAGAAATATTTCTACTTATTTTACCAAGCAAAATACTTTGCTTTAGATCTCTTAATCTAGGCTAAGTAAACAAGAAAAACACTAGAAAAATAACAATATCACCTCAATAAAATTATGTATAACATCAAGAAGAGTCCCAATGCCAAGATGGTATTCCTCTAAAGCTTCCTTTATTCAAAAAATATTTGCATGCAAATACTTGTAGCAAAACTCAAAAGAAGAAATGGGAAAGAGAGAGTGAGAAGACTGGGAGAGATTTGGGCATAGTGAACTTGCTATGATAATAGATTAAAAAATGAGGAGGGATGGACATTCTTTTATACTTGGGAGAGAGGAGAAACCCCTCTTAGATGAATTACAAGTGTCACACATTCAAGAGAGATAGACAAAGTCAATGAATAAACACTTTTAGGGTTTTGGTAGTGAGTTAGGGTTTGAAGGGTGAGATGTGAAGGGGGTGTTGACCACCTGGTTCAACTAGGGGGTCAAATCCATGTGCCATGAAGATATGTACCTGATGGTGCAACAGAGTTAAAGACTTGTTGGTTCTACAAGGCAGTTTTGGCTTCAACACTTCATTTTGTAATTGAAATTTTTGCTCCCTTGCGTGGGGTAATAATGTAAGCTCCCTTGCGTGGGGTAATAATGTAATGGGTCTGCATGAATCATAGTTTAGGTTAGTTTCCTAGGACTTTATCATTAGAGAAGTCCTTTCATCAAGTGTTTTTTTTTCCTTAGGTAATTAATTTGGCCTAACCAACCTTTTTAATTACCCTTGAGTTTTTCACTCCCACAATAATCCTCCAAAGTGGTGAAAGACGTTCTAATGATCGAGCTTTATGGGTGAACAGGGTCTAGGAATATTATAAATGGCCACAATAGACATCTTCTAGAGTCTTACAGAATTCCGTAGAATCTAAGTTATTTTTTTTTTAATTTTTTAAAATTACCCATTTAATGATAATTTTAATTATTTTTTATGTAAAAATGTAAAAACTAGGTCCTTGAGATTTTTGATAGGGGTATTTGTTCTCAAAAGAAATGGAATGAGACCCTCTACACGCTTGGACCAAGTTTCAACTCATTTGGACCAGTTTTGCTAGGTGTTTGTCCATGAGGAGTCAAAGTCAGTCTAGAGTCAACAATTTAATTGCTTAATTGACAAAGTCAAAATGTCATTTTTTTGTAAAAATGTTAGAGAAAGAGTGGAATAAGTTCCTAAACCCCTTTCCTAAGTTAGGAAAACCTTTTCCTAACTTAAATTAACCCCCCACACTTTACCATCACCTAAACCAACCATCCTCCCTAGTGAGTTGCGCCCCCCTTGGTGAGTAACTTAACCATACTAAAAAAATAATTAAAGAGAACACCTAAGCTCACTAAGGCGCTCTCCTATGGTTCTAACTTAGTGTTTAACCAAATCTAAAGTGGTGCCACCTCACCCTCACTCATTTCCAAAACCCTAAGAGACTCCAAAACCCTAAAAGTGTGCCCCCCTTGAGATTAACAATTTTGCTTGGTGAGTGACACTTGGAGCTCATCCAAGAGGGGTCACTTGTTCGACAACACATGTATTCCAACATAGGACGAACACCTTCAGTAACCACTCACATAACCAGATCAAAGATCAACACACCGATGTTTTCGCGTGGTAAAACCCCTACGGGGAAACATCCACGGCCCCAGCCAATGCGGCCACTTGGAGCAGTTTATTAATGCAAAGAAA
>SNQJ01S0032402.1:71929-91879 GCA_010110895.2 Picea sitchensis | reverse complement strand
TAAATGTTGTGTATCTTGTGATTTTGTTTCTCTCAGTGATCCTATCTATGCTATGGTTATCTAGTAAATTGAAAAGAAACCTAATAATAGCTTAAAACTTAACAACCCCAAATGGGCAGCATGTCCCCTTCTTCTGGCGAGAACCTGCAAAAAACAACAACCAAATGCTTGTTGGAAATGTTACAACAAAACTCAAAACAACTCAGAAATTTTTGTAGTGTAAAACAAAAATTTTAAGTATGTATTTTAAAGCCTATTTCAAAACAGAAAATGCCTCAAATCAATAGGAAATGATTAAGAAAAAGAACAGAAATTTTTGGAGGCTTATGTAGGCTAGACAAGTAAATTTCCAGATCTGAAATCTACTTGTTCCAACACTTTGGTGACCTGCAAATGGTGCCAAACTTGCTACAAAACCAATCAAGAGGTGAATAGATCTAATAAACAAGTAAAATACTTTACTAGTTCTATTAAAAATACTTCACTAAAATAAATATAAATACTTCTACTTATTTTACCAAGAAAAATACTATGCTTTAGATCTCTTGATCTAGGCTAAGTAAACAAGAAAAATACTAAAAAAATAGCAATATCACCTCAATAAAATTATGTATAAATCAAGAAGACTCCCAATCCCAAGATGGTATTCCTCCAAAGCTTCATGTATTCAGAAAATATTTGCATGCAGATACTTGCAGCAAGAATGACAAGAAGAGTTGAGAAAGAAAGAGAGAGAGAGGAGTGGGAAAGATTTGGGTTGCATAAACTTGCTCTAAGAATAGATGTCTAAAAGAGGAGGGGTAGGCATTCTTTTATACTTGGGAGGCAAGAGAGACCCCTCTTGGATGAGCTCCAAGTGGCACTCACCCAAAGAAAGAGTCAATCTCAAGGAGGGGCGCACTTTTAGGGTTTAGGAGGAGATTAGGGTTTGAGGGTTAGGTGTGGAAAGGGGGAAACACCTTTTCACTCACCCAATGGATGAGTTAGAGGCTTAGGGGCCACACTTAGGGTGTAGCTTAGCTTTTTGCTTTAATTTTTTACTTTGGCCAAGATCTAGACCAAGGGGGGCACACTTTTCGTAGGGAGATGTAACTTGAAGTTGTGGCTAAGCATGGGNGTTTTTCCAACTTAGGAAAAATGTTAGGAAACCTTTCCCACTCTATCTCATGTCTTTAATCCGTTTTTACAATTTTTGGTAGTTTTTACTTAGCCAAATAAAGCAATTAATTGTTGACTCTAGACTAACTTGGACTCCTCATGGACAATGACCTAGCAAAACTTGTCCAGTTGAGATGAAACTTGGTCCAAGGGTGTAGGGGGTCTCTTGCCATTTGTTTTGAGTACTCACACCCCTATCAAAATCCCCTAGGACCAAGTTTTTATATTTTTACATCAAAATTAATTAAAATTACCATTAAATGGGTAATTTTAATAAATTAAAAAAAAACTATTAAAACTCGACAGAATTCCGCAAGACTCTAGGAGATGTCTAGCATGATCATTTACAATATTCTTAGACCTTATTCACCCCTTGGGCTCGATCATTAGAACGCCTTTCACCACTTTGGAGGATTATTGTGAGTGAAAAACTCAAGGGTAATTAAAATTACTTGAGGATAAAAAACACTATATGAAAGGACTTCCCTAATGATAAAGTCTTAGGTAACTAACCTAAAATATGACTCATTCTGACTCATTACATTATTATCCCACACAGGGGAGTGGACATTCTGATTACAAAAAGACGTGTCGGGGGCAAAAATTGCCTTGTAGAACCAGAAGTCTTCAAAAAAGGTTGTACCCCAAGGTACACAGCTTCATGGTACATGACGTTGACCCCTAGTCGAAATAGGTGGTCAACAACTTCAATGAAAGATGGGGTGATCAGAAGGAATATTGTCATTTGTTGGCAGCCCTTAACTCTAGTCAAAAGAAGGAAAATGAAACAATGGAAGAAATCAACAAAAAATTCAATGACTTAGTTAAAGGCCTCCCTCAAACTATTAAGCCTCTTGATACCTCAATATTAATTCATTATATGGAATCCTTTGAGGGTGAAATCAGATATCAATTGAGGGATAAAGAGCCAACAACTCTAAGGGATGCACAACAGTATGCTATCAAAATAGACAAGAACATGCAAGATGCTAGGAAGTCAAATTTGCCAGGTTTTTCAAGGGGAATTTCTTCCAGACCCTATGAGGAAAAGAAGACAAAAGTGGAAAACCAAGATTCTTCTAATGATGGTGTAAAGGAGCTCACTCAATTAATCAAGCAAATGGAGAATAACCATGCTAATCAAATGACAACCATGCAAAATAGGTTGATAGCCATGGAGAGGGCTCAATCTAGTAGACCTCATCATAAGC
The DNA here is from genome assembly GCA_010110895.2 of Picea sitchensis. NCBI lineage: Eukaryota > Viridiplantae > Streptophyta > Pinopsida > Pinales > Pinaceae > Picea > Picea sitchensis. The sequence continues at coordinate 89,510 of SNQJ01S0032402.1, read as the reverse complement.
CAAATGATAAGTGGAAAAAGAGACCTCCACCTCAAGAGCAAAGGCCCCCAAATCCTTTTGATCCTACTAACTTGGTGGACCACCAAGTTATCCCATATTGTAGACCTTGTGGGCAATTTCATGAGGAATCAACTTGCCAAGTTTTTCTTCAAGTTTGTAATGAAGGGGAACCATCTAGACCCGAACATGAGAAAGTTAATATGTTTGGTCATGAATATAATGTTGGCATGAATGAATGGATGAAATTGATGGAACATAGTAGGGATGTGAACTGCATGAATGATGTTGAGGACAAAGTAACAGAAAATTTTGGTCCTAAGCCTACTCCCAAGCAAGTATCAGAAATGGCGAAGTATAGAGGTTTCACTTATCAAAGGGATGGGACAAAAAATCAAGGTAGGCCTACGACTCATCCTCCCCCTCCTAAATCAATTGGTCCTGTTATTGCACAATTTGTACTTGCCCAAAGCCCACGACAAGTGAGGGAGATTGGCGAAACAAATAGGATGTCCTATCACTGTCACCTCAATAGGAAATCCCCACTTTTTAGGGATGGATAGAAGTATAACCCAAAGGAGGCGTCCCCAGTGACCTAAAGGGCTGGGTGAGCTAAAGATAAGGATTAAAGTACCCCCCCTCTCACTGGTCACTCAAGTTAAAGATGTCACAACGTTTATGTCCAAGAAAGATGAAGCAATTGAAAGTGATGAAGTGTACCTGCCCAAAACAAGACAACATAACATATATATGGCAATTTCAAGTAAAAAAATGATAGTAAAGCTTCAACAGAGTAAACCAAGTGAAAATATGCTAGCTGATATAAAAATGCAGCAATGAACAAATTTACAACAACAATTAATAAATTGTAATAGCTGTGATAAAAGCTCTTTAGAATTGCTTGAAAAGACAGTGAAACGATAACATTTACTAAGCAGGATGATAATCAAATGTCATAAGCAACTTCTGAAGTCTTTAGCTAGCATTCAAAGTCAATTATGCAGAAAATTTGCTGCAATTAGATGGTTGTAGCAAACATTTATAACAGCAGCAAAAAAGTTAGCAATCTAGGCTAAATTAGTGTTATATTTAATTAGTAATAGCTTAAGAGAATAGTGTTTGAGTGTTTGATCAACCTTCCAACAAAGGAGAGACAAGAGACTAGTGCCTTTAGGGTTTATGGAGTCAATTATATCAACACATTAACTTGGAGAGACAACAATGATTATACTTGTCTAAAAGATAACATGGTGGAAGCTTGAGAAGTAGTACCTTAAGTTCTCAAGCACCAAGCCTCAAAAAGAAGGTTCAACTAGGGTGTAGGCACTTCTAAGCCCTAGTGAATTCTCCTATCCTTAGACTCTTGAAAAATATTTAATGCAATAAGAACAAGAAAACTCTTGAAAAATAACAAAATTAGGGTTTTAATTGTTATTTTTATGTAAAACTAGATTTTTGATGTAAATTGGCCACGTCGGCCTTTTTTGACCTAAAATGTAATTAAAGGTCACTTGCATTATATAAATAAGGGAAAAATCTCTTATATTTTTCATCATCTTTCACTCACACAAGTGTGAGGTCTGAAATTCGCCCATCTTTAAGGGTTATTGACTGAAACTAGTGATGCACACTGCTTGAAGGAGGAAAATTTTGGTGTTTTTGGGCTATTTTCTTGTGGAGGATCTTCAACTAGGGTGATTTGCTAGATCATTCGTGGTGAAGTAAGTAGAAATTCTGCATTTCTTTATTGTGAATGAATGCTATGGTTATTTTTTACTTGTTTCATGTCTAAGATTATGAAATTGCTAGCTTGAAACCATAGGAGAATGACATGTGTTATCATATTTTTCCCTATAATCTTTCATATGTCAAAATCTCTTGAAAGGCACCTAATTTGAAGTAAATATTAGAGCCCTACCGTTGTAGCACTCTAGTAACCTTACTTCCTTTGTCAATTGCATAATTTATTACATTTTGTTCAAGGAAAGAAAAAATCGCTAGGGCCTAACCCTTGTTACTTTCTAGCAATTTTCTCTTGGAAAGAGATTTTTGAGGCCTTGGAATACCGACACCTCTTTTGTCCTCTCCATTCCTTAACATATTATTATCATTTCCTACATTTCCTTTAAGAATTTTCTGCTGCCATTAGTGACTCCATTAACCCTAGAAAGGCACTAGACTACCTCTTACAAGTGGTGATTCAGCAAACAAACATTTAAACCAGTGTTACAAACATCGGCATCGGCAAAATATCGCCGAGGGTCTGAAAACAAAAATATCGACAACATCGGGGAAAATATCGGGAAATATCGGAAAATGTCGTAAGAATGAAAAACAATGTTGTAAGAATGAAAATATCGGAAAATATCGCCAACCCTGATTTTGAAGATAATATCGCCAACATCGAGATATTATCGAGATGTTGGTAACACTGATTTAAACTATTATCTTTGAACCCTTTACTGACTTTTTCTAACCCTAGATTAGACTAATTCCTAAGCTAACTTGCTATCTTTTTCTAACCCTAGATTAGACTAATTCCTAAGCTAACTTCTTGTTGTAGCAAAAAATTGCTACAGCCATATAAACTTGCATTAATTTGGCACATTTACCTACATAACTCATACTAGAACCAATCAAAATCTAATTGTGATAACTGCTAGTGAATCTACTAGGTAAGTACTAGTTTGTGTATGGTTTTCTTGCACGTTTAACCATTTAAACTTGATGTTGTTACAAAAGATAGCTACAGCCATCTAACTGCAGCAAAATCTCTGCAAAAGTACCATTAAAAGCTAGCCTCTCATTGTCAATTTTGCTTGTGACAATTTACTATCAATTTGCCTAGTTAAAGTCACTTTTTATTGTCTTTTTCAAGCAATTTCAAGGCTTGAATCTTGTCGTTGTTGTAAGATATTAATTGCTGTTATAAACTGATGCATAGCTGAAAATTCATAATTAGCTAGCTTATTTTACGAAGGTTTATTGTCTTATGAAATACTAACAGTCATCTGGTACCTGGAAAGTGCCTCGTTTGCCTTGTTGTCTTGTTCTAGGCAGGTACACAACACTTTTCATTTGCCTCATCCTTAAGACATAAAAGAAACCTTTGATTAGAGTGATATGTGAGAGGGAAAGGGTTTCCTTGTGACTATTTGCCTTAGCCTTCTCAAACCCCGCAGGTCGTCGGGGACGTCTCCCCTGAGGTAGCTTAAACATACTCCTAAATAGAAAGGGATCTCCTATTAAGGTGACAGTGATAGGTTATTCCCAGTTACGTTAATTCTCTACCAACATGCCTTGGGCTTTTGGGACAAGTACAAATTGTGCGATAACAGGCCTTGTTATCGCACGGTTTGTAGGAAGGGTTTAAGTAGCTTGAGTCAAGGCTTAAAACCGGCGTAACAGGAGCTTCCCCACCCACTGTCACCTCGATGGGGAGCTCTTTCTATTTATGATGGCCAGTCCAAGGGAGACGTCCCTATGTAATCTGGGTTTCTGAAGGGCTAAAGGTATAATGGATCAAAGTGAGAGATTCCCTTTTAAAGATTACTGCCAATGGAGATAGTCAAAGGAGATGTTCCACTGATGAGGCACCTGCTTGCGAGACAAAACAAACAAAGCTAGAAAATGTGCTTGCAGTGGGTTAGTACTTCAATATGTCAATGACTATCTTCAAAGTATATTATGAGCAATGATCAAATGTAATTATTGACGAAGTCAATGATTACTAAGCAAAGACTTATATTACTTCTTCAATAAGTACACCAAGAGATAAGAGCATTTCAATGTACACAATTAAATCCTTGTATTATGTCACAATGCAAGAAATATCTCAAATTAGCTCATATAAATAATGTTGCTGCGTCACCAATATTGTTGCTACTATAGATGTGATGTCAAGCATTAATTAATAGGTCAAGTTGAAGACAATGAGTGGAACGTTTTCTTTAATAGGCTTACCTATGTAATTAATGACTCAAAGTCTATCAAAGGAGGTGAGAAAAGTCACAACGTTGCAAGCCAAACAAGAGATCAAAGNCGTCGGATCACTCTATGTCGGGAACATATCGTGACCGTCGGATTTCCTAACTACAAATGCATATTAATGCATACTAAAGAAACACACTTTTACCTAACGACATATTAGACCAAGTAGATCTTAACTAACTCCTAAGTGTTTAAATATCCCAACATCACTCTTGCCTCCCAGGTATAAATAAATGCCTCTCCTCGCTCATTTGACATCTATTATTTCTCTATTGTTACTATGTTCAAATTTCTCCCAATCTCTCCCATTCTTCTCTCTTTCTCCTATTTGCTCTAGTTTCTTGTGTAAAGCTTGTTGCAAGTATTTGCAACAACCTTTTCCTATTCAATAAAGAAAAACTTTGGAAGACAATTGATGCTTTGAGAGTCTTCTTGGTGCATCTTATGTATTGGAGGTGACAATTTTTGTGTTTTTTTGTGTATGCATTTCATTTTCAGATCTAGAGTAGAGATCCCAAGCAAAATACAACAAAGTATTTTGCTTGGGTGGATTTATAATAGTCTTATTGTAGATCTAGTGAGTAGTTCATAGATTGTGCAAAGTATTTTGTATTATCTCATAGATCTACTCACCCTTTGCTATGTTTTGTAGTTTTGCTTCACAACTTTTGCAGGTCACTTCAAGAGTTTGAAAGACTTGTTTCAGATTTGGAAACTAATATTTCTCGTCCAACTTTAGCCTCTAAATTTTCTGCAATTTATTTCTGTACATTTCCATAAATCTTTGAGCATTCTAACCCCTTAGAATATGTCTTTTAAAACACTATTACTTGCAGATTTTTCTGCAGAAATTTTCTATTGGTACTAACAATTGTTTTTTGAGTTTTTTGTCACTTTTGCAGCTTTTCCAGCAAGCTTTTACTTGATGGTTTTTTGCAAGTTGGTGACATAAAAGAGGAGGTACAACTGGGGCATCTGGACATCAAGCAAATACCTCCCAAGTTGGGGTAACTTTTACCCAACTTCTTTCTCTCTTCTATACATTGTAAGCAATCCCCAAAGAGAGTCTCTAGGGCTTTCACTTCTCTAAGTATTTAATTTTCTGCAATTTGTTTGTATTCTTTGCCTACACCTTGCATAGTGGGTTGTCCTAGCCACCCATGTAAAATCGTATGGCTAGTTTTTAGAGTTTGTTTTCAACATTGCAATTTATTTTCTTGTTTGCCCCACTTGTCCTTAAGACAAGGTTGTGTGACTAGGATCTATCTTTCTTTCCAAGTTCTATCATTCATTTACATGCTTTATTTTTCACCCACTTGGGCACAAAACCAGTAGGCTTTGTGCTCCACCTTGTGCCTTTGTTGAGGTTGCAAGTAGTTTAGTTTTTATTTCAAGTCATTTTTTTTTTATTGTTTTCCTACACCTTGCAAAGAGGATTGGCTTTGCCACCCATGCAGTATCGTAAGCCTAGGTAAATGATTGATTGTTTATTTATTTTATTGTTCAATTTCATGTGATTATCTTTAGGTTTTAGAAGCACATCTTTTATTTGTTTAAGCCCATGGAGGCATAGAGTATTTACTTGTACATTCCTTTCAAGTTCTTGCAATTTATTTCGTTTCAAGCACTTAACTTAATAAATCTCTAAAACGTTCAATCAATTAATCTTAGATTCATAGGGGATCAATCTAACTAGTTTAATTAGGACACCTTTAACTGTCTCAACTTTCGCTATAAAAAAAGGAACTTGTGGAGGCGACAGGGGGTGCTAGATCAAGGATGGTCTCACGACACTAGGTGTCCCCTTTGTTGAGCACTCTTGTTTCTTGGATTGACTTGTGGAGCTAGGGTAAGACCTTGTTTTCCTTGCTTATTGAGCACTGAGCAGTCCTTTTGGCCAAAGTAGGGAGAGTTTTAGGGAAGTCACCTAGTCTAGGATACAACTTCACTTAACCAACCTAAAATCCTAAAATTTATCCACAAGCAACCTTGGTTTAATTTCACATTTCAATTTATGGTTCATGCTCTTTAAATTCTGCAATTACTTTCATTGCAAGTTATCTTTAAATGCAATTTTATTGAGCATTGCAGATGGTTGATTAGTGGATTTTAGGAGTTGCGTATCTTTTTCCCGTGGATGCCTCTTTTCATGCTTTATCTTTGTTCCTCTTGAGTTGCGCATTAGCCCGTGGAGGCTCTTTTGTTGATCTTTCATCTCTTGAAGTTGCGCATTGGAGCCATTGAGAAACCCCCTTGAAGTTGTGCACCTCTTGGGGCACTTCATTGTTTGGGTTTTTTTTGTTGTGTTGTGTTGTGGATGTTATCTTGAGTTATCTTTCTCCCTTCCCTGCACAATCAAATCAAAGTTAGTTCAATTGTTGCTTTGCTAGAAGTTAGATCTAATAAGTGTTTGTTTCTTTCATTTGTCAATAGTTGTGCATTGTTGTATCATTTACTTATTCTTTGCATTCTTATTTGTGTTAATAGTTGCTTGTATCTAGTTCAATTGTTAAGTTTTGTAAAGTATTTCTTTTGTTCAATTGTCAAGTTTTGTAAAGTTTTTCTTTCTAATCTTTTGTAAGTTTAGTTGACCTCATTTTCCCAACCTTAGGCACTAGTCTTAGTTTTCTTAGGGAAATGCTTGTCTTAACATTGAATGTTTTGCACTTGCATTGTTTGCCTCTCATATAAGCTAGTTTCCCCCAACCTTTAACAAACTAAAATCAACTCCTAGATTTCACCTAATAACTCACATAGTAACTAGGGTCTACCCCCCTTGGGTTCCCTAGGAGTAAACCTAGACGAAAGAAGTTCAAGTCGAGGTGATAGTGGAATTGAACTTAAGCATTGTGCCTCTGAGGACACACTATGTGGATTGAGACTTAGTCTACGTTTGCAAGTGTGTATAAGGACGACAACAGGGGGAACACACTTTTTGACTTGTCAAACATGAGATTAGACTCAAGGGGGGAAAAAATAGGGTTTTAGGCATTTTTTCACTTTAATTGTTTACTTTTCCCTAAGTTCATGAGGAAGGGGGGTGCACTTTTCCTAGGGAGAGAGTAACTTTAAGTTGTGGCAAAGCAAGGGGGGTTGGTTAAGTTGGAAAATTGTTTTTCCAACTTAGGAAAAAGGTTAGGAAACCTTTCCCACTCTCTCTCATGTCTTTAATCCCTTTTTACAATTTTTGACATTTTTACTTAGCCAAATTAAAACAATCAATTGCTGACTCTAGACTGACTTGGACTCCTCATGGACAATGAACTAGCAAAACTTGTCCAGTTGATCTAAAACTTGGTCCAAGGGTGTAGGGGGTCTCTTTCCATTTGTTTTGAGTACTCACACCCCTATCAAAATCCCCCATGACCAAATTTTTACATTTTTACATCAAATTTAATTAAAATTACCATTAAATGGGTAATTTTAATAAATTAAAAAAAAGAAAAACTATTTAAACTCGACGAAATTCCGTAAGACTCTAGAAGATGTCTAGCATGGTTATTTACAATATTCCTAGACCCTAGTCACTCATTGGCTTGATCATTAGAATTCCTTTCACCACTTTGGAAAATTATTGCGAGTGAAAAACTCAAGGGTAATTAAAAATTACCTGAGGATAAAAAACACTCGATGAAAGGGCTTCCCTAATGATAAAGTCCTAGGAAACTAACTAAAATATGACTCATGTTTACTTATTACATTATTATCCCACACAGGGGAGTGGACATTCCGATTACAGAAAAACGTGCCGGGGGCAAAATTGCCTTGTTGAGCCATAAATCTTCAAAATCGGTGGCACCATCAGGTACATAGCTTCATGGTACATGACGTTGACCCCTAGTCGAAATAGGTTGTCAACATCTGGCTCCACATGGGGAGGTGTATTCGATCCTTTTTTGGAAAGAGAGCATGCGAGAACTTCAAAATGTTACAAAGGGTGCCCCATGGACACCGGGTTTCTCATCATTTGAAGAGTAGTTTGAGTTGTAGCCCATTCCTTGGAATATTCATAGGCTCACCATCCAAATGGCTAAGGTCGAAAGAATTAGGACTGGACATATCATGGATGAGGTAAGACCCCAGGTGTCTGAAAAGTCCCTATCCCAGATGACTTGTTGAAGATCCCTTTCAAGTTTTATCAACTTGGAGCATTGCTTGAGAATAGACCACCCAAGAAACACGCATATTCTTATATTTTTCCAAACTTTGAATTTTGGAAAACCTTGTGAAATTTTGGTAAATTTCTTCATATGACTGTCATGGTGGAAGGCCAACCACTGTTCGTACTGATTTGGAATTTGTAAACTGCAATTGCCTTCCATGTTCCCATCACCTTGTATTGAATCATTTGATGGTTGAGACGTTGGAAGTGGAATGGCCAGAGAAACCACTTCACTGTTTTCATCAAGGTTGTCGAAGATACTTTCTTAAGAGGTGGGTTCTTCAGGAGGCGGGTGGGGATTTGAATTACCTAGATATTCAATAATTTCAAACTCAAATTCCTCTGTTTCCCCCCAATCAATTTCTGACTCATCTATGGGCCCATTTGGAACTTCCATGTGAAGATCCCTTTCTTGTTCATCGTGGAGCTCTAGCTCTACAAGATCTGAACATATGATGTAACTATGTGCACTGACAATATCTTGTAATTCTAGCTCTACAATATCTGAACATATGATGTAACTATGTGCACTGACAATATCTTGTAACTATGTACAAGATCTGAACATATGATGTAACTATGTGAGCTTCCACAATTTCTATCTAATTTACATAGATGAATTTTGTGGCTTCAACCATCTCTGTTAATTTCTCGAAGGGAGCATCCATCTTAATATATGAACTGATTGCTTTTATATCTGGAGGGTCTTTCTCCTTCCATTTTTCCATAAAAACATCAACCATTTTGTTGTAAGTTTCAACTTGATCATCTCCAAATCTCTCTAAAAAGGCATGTATCAAGTCCTGTATGGTCTTAAACTCATTATCATCTGAATCATGAAACCAATCATAAGCATCTCCCTCAACAAGAGTCAAGGAAAACAATTTCATTAGAACACCCTCATGAGTATGTGGATCACACCCTTCATTAATACACCGCCCAAAGGATTTGATGTGGGAGTAGGCATCATCATTTTTATGAAAATCAGACAAGTTTTCCACAACTGCTTTAGGAAATTCACGAGGGCAATCAATTATTTTGAAAAATCTATAGGATTATAAAAATCTTTTATATACATTAAAAAAGAAAAGGTCTGGGACCCAAAGATTATTAAGGATCCTACGAGAAGAAAACTTGGCTAACTTCCTCCAAAAACCCTTTCAAGTTCAAGGATGAAGCTAAGCAAGATGTGAGTTACTTATCGAAGAATGATTTGTCAAATTATTTTGAAGCGAAGTCGCCAGATGACCAAGTTTATTTTAAACAAACAAGAAGCATCAAACAGAGCAAAAACAAGAAGGAAAACAAAAAGTTGTAGGATTATTATCTACAAACAAGAGATGTATATCATAGATTGCTTCTTCTCCAAGACTTTCAAGTAACCTACGAGGAGCAACAAATTGCTCCTAGTAGTATACTTCAAAGAATTATCAAATGGAGTCGCCACTTGGAGAGTAAGCAATAACGAATAACACAACTCAAGTTAAAAAAAATTCTTACTTAGTTTTTAAAGAATACAAATTTTAATTAGAGTAAGTCGATGAACCAAGGATAAGAGACTTATCCCTGACAGCGACGCCAAAGATGTTTTCGTCCTTATACACACCTACTAACATGGAGAAGTTTCCAACCCACTTGGTGTGTACTTGGAGGCACAAGCTTAAGTCCAAACCCACTGTCACCTCGATTTGGACTTCTTCCGTCTAGGCTCACTCCTAGGGAAGCCAAGGGGGGTAGACCCTACTTAACTATGTTAAGTTGATTAAATGTTCTAGTAGTTAATTTTAAATCTTGAGTTAGGGAGACCTAACCTAAACGACAATCAACAATGCAATGCAAAATTTTAATGACAAGCAAACTTCTTTACCTACAAACTCAATTAAGACTAGTGCCTAAAAATGGGTAAATGGAGTCAATGAGATTATACAACAAATATACAATTAAATGAACTAATCACAATGAATAAAAAATATAACTTTACACTTCAGACAATTATTGAATGAAATGAAATAGATGTACAATGAACTAAACAAATTAAGTGATTATACACATGTACAAAAGAATTAAACCAATATACAATGAATGATTATAGCATGGGATATTCGCAAATGAAAAATAACTTGAAAACTTGGAAAGTAAATTGCACAAAGAGAGAGAGTGCACAAGTTTAGATGAGATGGCTTAGAAAGTAAACTTACACAACTTAATTAAGAGATAATTGAAAATGAAAGCACATAGGTTGTGAAAGTGTTGTACGTTGATTTTAGAAGAATTTTAAAGTCTCTCTTTAGTTAGGGGGATTAAGGTTTGAAGATGCAAGCCTAGACTATGTGTCTACCCCTAAACTCTTACCGATTTGACCAAAAGGACTGTTGAGTGCTCAATAAGAAGGACAAGCAAGGTCCTTCCCTAGCTCTACAGGTCAATCCAGAATGCTTGGGTGCTCAAGCAGGGAGGACACTTAGTGCCGTGAATCCGTGTCCGACTTACACCCCTTGTAGCTTCCACAAGTCACCCTTGGAAGAGTTCTTGGAAGATTTAGGAGGCTGAGAGGGAGATTGGAAGGCGACCAACTTCATTTCCAACAGATCCGTGAGGTTGGGCGTGACGCTTGAGAGAGGGGCCATGAGGGCTAGATCTGTTGCAAGAGGTCGTGAGAGTGGTGTTGGGGGCCGAGTTAAGGTCAAGGAAGAGGCCGAGAGGGAGAGGAGCCATAGCCGTGCCCTCTTTAACTCAGATCGTGCCAGTTTGTGGGGGTTGTGAGCTCTCACTGCCGCACCAACAACCAGTTTGTATGCAGAACAACCAAGCAGTGAGGCAGGAGGCCGAAATTCAGCAGCCATAGGCTCAAATCCAAGCAAAATACCTCTGTGGATGTTATTGCCAGGTTTGGCATTGATGTAATTATTTTCTGATCTTGCTGGAGCTGAAATAATAAACCCTCGTTTGCTAGTTTTCCCTGGAGTTGGGGTTTCTAGGGTAAATCTGTTGTGTTAAAATTGTGTGAAAAGTTTCTATTATTTCTGCTGTGCATTAAAAAGTAATTTAATTTAAAAAGTAATTTAATTTAAAAACTAATTTAATGATTAGTTTTTTATTATTTCAAGATAATCCCAATCCTCCCTGATCTCATAGTATTCCTTGGCATACATTTTAATAAATTCCCCCTCTCCTTACTCCTACTTTCATGAGATAACTCCCATTCTCTCTTTGAACCCAATTACCCCTTTGGAGGTTCTTGTTAGTCTTATCTTTTGCCCATTATAGGTTGTTCTTAAATCCCTCCATTATGTAGGCCCTCAAAGCAGCACTTAGGTAATCCTTTGTAAAAGCTTTGGATAAAATGGTGGTAAGTGTGCACCTTACTTGGATGCAAAATCAGAATCAGATCTGTGTATTGCTGTTTTGTTTCAGGGTATAAAAATTATTTGATGCAGAAATTAGTTTGCTGAGTTTAAAGAAACTTAACAAAAATATCTAAAAAAATAAATAGGGCATACTAGCTGCTAAAGGGTTGTTGCAGGTTTTAACGAGTTTGCAAGTTTGATCAAGTAAGCAATTGTGAGCAATACATTTGACTACTCTTTTATGGTCTTCATGGATATTTGAAAGGGCTCTAACAATCATTCAATCTTGTGGACAGGGAATATAAAACGATGGACTTTGATTCCTTTTGCATCCAAATAAGGTGCACACTTACCACCATTTTATCCAAAGCTTTCACAAAGGATTACCTAAGTGCTGCTTTGAGGGCCTACATAATGGAGGGATTTAAGAACAACCTATAATGGGCAAAAGATAAGACTGACAAGAACCTCCAAAGGGGTAATTGGGTTCAAAGAGAGAATGGGAGTTATCTCATGAAAGTAGGAGTAAGGAGAGGGGGAATTTATTAAAATGTATGCCAAGGAATACTATGAGATCAGGGAGGATTAGGATTATCTTGAAATAATGAGAGGCTAATCATTGATTAGAAAGCCCACCTGTTGTCCTAAATGCCTACTTCTTAAAACACATCCCTACTTGTATAGCATGCTTACTAAATGTCTTCTTCTTGTATTAAAATGCATCCCTACTTTGATAGCATACTTACTAAATGTCTTCATCTTGTATTAAAATACATATGTACTGTTGCAGTCTTAATACACACTTGCAAACGTGAGCAAAGTCCAGCTCACTTAGTGTGTCCTTGGAGGCACAATGCCTAGGTTCACAGTCCACACTATCACCTTGATTGGAACCTCTTCCTTCTAGGCTTACTCTTAGGGAAGCCAAGGGGGGTAGACCCTAGTTACTAGATGTGATTTAACTTTGAAGTTCTAGGAGTTGGTTTTAATTTGTTAAAGATTAAGGGGAAAACTAGCCTATGATGCTAAGGCAACAAATGCAAAGTGGAAGATTAATTATGACAAACAAACCCTTCCCTAAGTCAACTAAGACTAGTGCCTAAATGTTGGGCAAGGAGTCAACTAAGTTTGAGGGTGTTCAATTACAAAGGATTACAAAGTTACAACTACCCCACAACAAAGAATAATAAATGCTACTAGGATACAAGATATACACAAGATACAAATGAACAAGATTACAAGGTGCCAAAAAGATATTCAAAGTTAAGATCAATCACATAAGGCCAAGCATGCCCCAATAACACTTACTCTATTGGACTGTTTTTCAATGGCAACCACTAAAGCACTCAAGATTCAACAAGATGATGCCTCCCCAATGGGATGCTCAACTTCTTCTTGAATCACACCACAAGAGCATAACATAAGAGATGTAAATACTTGGAAACTCAATGCTCAAGAAATATAACACTTAGATATTCAAACCACAAGATTGCATAAAAGATTGATAAAAGTAAATGTACTTGCAAATATAGACTTCTAAACAACCATAAAAAGATATGCCAAAGTAAATCTTTTGTTTATGAGACTAAGTGGTTAGGAGTTTCTAAAAGATTAGATAAATTTTACTTGCCCTCCCCCTAACTAAGTGTTTGAACCTTAAACCTCCTCCTCTTATTGCCAAATGGTTGCCAGATGCTCAAGATAGTAAGGCAACAAGGCCCACCCTAGCTTTCATGGTCAACCCTACAGTAAGAGTACTTCCTGGAGAGGACACACACCTGGTGCGCCATGAGACAATCCCCTGCCACTACCCTCTGTTGTTTTCCTTAAACCCATTTTAGATGGTGAAGATGTTGGAATTAGGTTGTCCTAGTTGGTCTAAAATGTTATTATGACTTATGGGTAAGTCTTAAGATGTGTTGTGAGTATTTTAGATGACTTTTAGGTGCCCAAAAAGTATGATTTAAGCCCAAAACCGAAACTTAAAGTGAGTGTTGTGAATGTGTTATAACTTATGAAATTGTAGCATGTAAACATATATGAACTTGTAAATAGAAGCTGAAAAAATAAAGAGACATTTACATCATCATTCGGTAACCCATAGCATGTGTTAAGTATATGAAAATATGTGCTATGAAGAGGGCAAGAACAACTTGTCAAAATGAACAACACATGAGATTTAAACCATTTAAACACATAAGCTATTCCATGAAAAAAACAAGCTAAAGACTTAAGTAATTGCTGAAAATAGAATCAACCATACACCATTTATTTGCCAAACGAGATGAGAACTTGAAAACACAAGAGGCTTGCACAAAGTAAAAGAATTTCTTTAAGACATACTATTTGACCATGTGTGTATTATGCATGAGATATAAGAAACTTAAAGCAAGTAAAGATATGTGCCTCAAAGACTTAAGTTATGACTTAGTGCATGTATGACCAAAGAATAAAAAGATTGCAAATTATTTAACCATTAACACATGATCATCACATCACTAATCTAGCCATATGATATTGGGGGTTACTCTCCCAAGGTGTAGGCAATTGAATTTTAAGCAAAACTTGAAAATAACAAACCACTCACAATGGCACAAGGTGGAGGCAAGCCTACCAATGTTGTTCCAAAGAGGGTTGGAAAGAAAAACTTAAATGATTATTATTATGCTAGCCACACAACCTTGTCTTGTGGACAAGTGGGGCAAGAAATAAAAATTGCTTAAAGGAAATCTAAAATCTAGCCCAACGATTTTGGGGGATTGGCCTAGCCAATCACTCTCCCAAGGTGTAGGCAACTAAAACTTGCTGAAAACGAAATACCCAAATGCAAAAAGATACAAGAGAAGACAAGCCTCAAGGGAACTTCCCGGGGGCTTGCTACAATGCTAGAATAGAAGGGAGATAGAAGAGAGAATGTTACCCAACTATTGAGGAAGCCCTTGAGGTGTTGTATGGGTGGATTTGAGCAGCATATCCCCTTGTTTCTGGTAAGAACCTGCAAAAACCAGCGAACAAATGCTTGCTGGAAATGCTGCACAACACAACAAAGTCAAGAATTTTTTTTGTTTTTTCCGCAGAATTTTTTCACATAAAATCTTCAATTGAAATGTAGAATTATTTGACCTATCTAAGATGGTTAGTTAACTAAAATATATGATGAAATGAAACAGAAATATAGGACTAAACAAACTAGGAGTTTATGAAAAGATTGAGAGAAGACTCATTCTTGAGGCTTTCCCAACAATCCCTTGAAGTGAACCTGCAAAACTCAAGACAAATAGTGAAGCATAGAATAGATAATGTGTATGGATAAACTAACTAATTGAAATACTTCTAAGAACTAGCTATCCAACACAAATAAATCAACAAGACTACTTTTTGCTAATTTACCCAAATAAACTACTTCATTCAAGATCTATTCAACACAATCCAAATGAACTCAAATACCACAATATCACCTCATGTGAAGAATGCAACCAGAATACTCTTGGTGATTCAAAAATCCTCCAAAGTTTTATTAATCCAAAGTGAAAGTGTTGCAGCAACAAGTTGCTCCAAGACTCTCAAGAGCATATGAGTGCAATGGCAAGATGGCAAGAGCAAGAGAATGGGGTGAAATTCCAGTATAGTAACACTAGCTCAAAGCATAATAATGAAATGAGAGGAAGAGGGCTTTATTTATACCTCAAAAGGAAGAGTGAAGGCGCTTGGATGGATGCCAAGTGTTGCAAATCCAAGCAATAGAGGGAGTCTCTAGAAGAGGGGTGCAAGTCTAGGGTTTGGAGCATGGATAGATGAGGTGGAGTGAGTGAGTGGAGTGTGGGGACCATGTAGGGGTGAGGTGGTAGGCTAGGAAGGGCGCACCACCTATGGGAGGGGCCCACACATCAAATAAAAGGGGTTTTCAAAGGTTTTGTGTGGAGGGGGGCGCAAATCCCCCAAGAGGGCGTGAGCAAATGAGTGAGGGAAAAGGTGAGGGGGTGTGTGAATGTTATAAGGTGGGTTGGGTAGTCTAGGGATGACCCTACTTGCTCTTTTCCATCTTTACATTGACCCATTAACTCATTTTTAAAAAAATTACAATTTTGACTTAGCAATAAAATTGTTGTTTTAACTCACTTTGACTCCAGGTGGACAAATGACTGGCAAAATATGTCCGACTGAGCTGAAACTTGGTCCATGGGTGTAGGGGGTGCCTTTCCATTTTATTTGAGCACAAATACCCCTATAAAAGCCCAAAGACCTAGTTTTTATAATGATTGCTCAAAAACACTTAATTAATCAAATAATTAAAATCCCAACCTTAGGAAAATTAATTAAATTTAACTAATTAAAAAAACCCTATCTAGACTCGACAAAATTCCGCGAAACTTTCTACAATGTCTAACATGGTCATTTACATCATTCCTAAACAACAGCTACCAAATGATGAGACCATTAGAATGTTGTTCACCACTTTGGAGGAATTATTGCAAGTGTGAGGGAAAAACTCATGGGAAATCAATCAGGCTTGTTGCCGTCCTAATACACACTTACTAACGTGAGCTAAGTCCTGCTCACTTAGTGTGTCCTTGGAGGCACAATGCCTAGGTTCTTGTCCACACTGTCACCTTGACTAGAACCTCTTCCTTCTAGGCTTACTCCCAGAGAAGCCAAGGGGAGTTGTCCCTAATTACTAGATTGATTTTAGAGTTAAAGTTTCTAGGAGTTAGTTTTAATTCGTTAAGGCTAAAGGGGAAAACTAGCCTAAGATGATCAAGCAACAAAATGCAAAGTGCAAGTTAACTATATGAAAATCAGCCCTTTCCCTAAGTCAACTAAGACTAGTGCCTAAGGTTGGGCAATGGGGTCAACTAAAGTTTGAGGGTGGTTTATTACAAAAAGTTTACAAGTAAATCAAATCAAGCTACCCCAAACCACAAGTTACAATTATACAAAAGAATTATAAGTGTTACAATGTTTACACCATTTACAAACTAGATACAAAGATAGACAAATTAGATACAAAGATACATCAGTGTAAGTGAAACATACAAAAGCCAAGCATGCCCCAATGGCACTTACTCCATTGGACCGCCTTCACTGGCAACAATCACAAAAAGCACTCAAGGATCAAAGAAAGTGATGCCTCCCCAAGTGGGATACTCAACACTTCCTTTGCCCACACCACAAAGATAATTGATCCACAAGATATTCAATATGATACTCCAATGTTCACATAAACATGAAAGACACAAGCATGTAGTTGCAATGAAGATATCACAAGTATGTTTGCCTATGCATACATCTAATACCCCCCAAACATACACAAGTGATCTATGCAACTAAGTGTTGTAGGAGTTGTTTAAAGATTTTATAAGTTTTAATTCCCTTCCCCCTAAACTATGTGTGTGCTTCAAGTTTCCTCCTCCCTTGGCCAAATGACTGCCCGGTGCTCAAGATAGTAAGGCAAACGAGGCCTTACCCTAGCTTCCAAGGTCAGCCCTGACAACAAGAGTACTCCCCGGAAAGGATCTCCCCAACGAAATCACGAGGACGGTCCCCCGCCTCTTCCCTCCGTTGTTTTCCTCAAGCCCGTTTTAGATGGTGGAGATGGCTTAATGAAGCCCCTAAAATGTTACTAAATGTTATTATGACCCGCGGGTGGGTCTTTAGGTGTGTTTGGTTGCTTTTAGACAAGTTTTAGACCCTTAAAAATTTGGTTTTTAGCGCATGGCCGAACGGAAATGTTGTGTAAATGAGTGCTCACAAAATGTAGTTTAAACCACCATTAACATGTCAACATGTAAAGGAAAGATTGCAAGATAATAAACCATTAATCCATGAACCATTCCACACATGAACTGAAAATTAAAGATGAAGCGTGGGTACTTGCAAGATGTATAAATTGTAAGTGTGTATGCTTGAGACGTGCCTTGAAAATAAAAAACCGAAAGTGTAAATGCTTAAACCATGAATGAAACGAGCTTAAAAGAAATTCATCATCTACACACTACTCCATCCATCATCATAAACATGTGATTGCTAAAGAAAAGAAGTAGGACGAATTGCTAAAGTGCTAATCAAAACGTAAATGAGAAGTTAA